>JAPFRF010000066.1:0-14669 GCA_029282475.1 Phrynocephalus forsythii | reverse complement strand
AAAGCAGCAAGTATAGGTCATAGTGGGATTGATTGACAAAGTACGTATGCGGTTGGCCTCTTCGGAAGAATGTCACCGCCTTGACTTGGCTGCTGGTTTACTTGGAGAAGGTTTTTCCTGATTTTATTTGCTGTAGAGAACATCATTAGTGATCGAGATTCAAAGTTCACCAGTGGATTTTGGAAAACTTTGCAAAGGCTATGCAAATGACTTTCAAACTCTCGAGTGAGATCATCCTCGCACGGATGGGCAAACCGAGTGTGTGAATCAGATGGTGGAGGATATGCTACATTGTAGCATTGGTCAAAGGCAAGGACAATGGGATTTATATCTTCGTTGGTGCAATTTGCTTACAACAATAGCTAACACAAAGGAACCAAGCTAAGTCCTTACTTTGCCATGTTTGGAAGGCATCCTTGAACAGCGGAGTTGGGATTGCATTTGAGTAAGGATGTTCAAGATAAGCTTGATTCGAGGAAACTAATCTGGCCACAAAACTTGATGAGATTCTGGTGGTGTGCAAACGGAATTTGCAAGCAGCTCAGGATAGAGTGAAGTTTGCAATGAGCATCACTAATTCCAGGAATATAAGGGTGATCTGCTCTTGTGCGCGTGATCTTTCCACTAAAGTGGAGCTCGTAACGGTTGTGCCTTTATAGACAGGGAAGAGTGATAAACGCTCCTATCGATATGCTACTCATATGAAGTGTTGGAGCGACAGTAAAGCGGCTTATAGGGGTGTGGCTGTCAATCGGGGTGAAAAAATTCATCCGGTATTTTATGTCAGCCAGCTTGAACAACGTAATATCTGAGTGACGCCCAATGCCTCCTTGATGTATATCATGTGGACGATGACTATGAGCGCTAGCAGGGTTCCTCATAAAGGGGTGATCACTAGTACAACTCGGCATCGGGACAAGGAGATTTTGTTGGGGGAAGAATTGTTAGGAACCAGCTTGACTAGGTGGCCAACATTGGTCAAAGGGAGGCTCAAGGCATATTAAGGCATGTTAGGTAAGGGACTTAACCTACCCTAGGGGCTCACAAGGAGCGGCAACAGAGTGGAGCTGAGGTAGCTCGGGGTGGTTAGGTGGTGAGGAACCTCAAGAGGTGGCATAACATAGTCTAGGCTGACTAAATCTTTGTCTTTTTGCATCAGATCAGTTTAGAGTTGGTTTTGACTCCTAAGTCTTGAACTTGATATTAAAGTTAGTCTTGACTCGATCTGGACTTGGTCTTATCTAATGAACTCTTTATCATTCCAATCATAGTTTCATGGATCCTTTGCCTAGACACCTAGGGGAGTTGGTTCCTTACAGTATGGTGATAAAACACCATGCTTATATCAAGAATAGAGTCGTGATATCTATGTCTACAAAGACAACTCGATGCAATACAAATCTTCTAAGCATTAGGAAGTGATGAGTACACAATGGATAACACTAGGGCAACAATGGATGCCAAAGTTGTAAAAAAATTCCAAACTTAGACCACAAAGTTTGACACATGATACGCCTCTATAGATGTTGCAAAACCATTGGTTGTATATATAGCCAATGAGGTGAGTTGCCAAGAAGATCACGGCCAAGAAACTCAAGGGGACAAAGAGGACGACGTTACAAAAGAGAGTCTAGGTGAACCGGAGGAGACAGTGCTAAGTCTTCTAGTCCACCTACGCATATCTTCTCGTAGAGCAAGAAGAAAGCTTAGGCAAAATGGAGTTATGCCTAAGCATACGTATCTAAAGAAGAAAGACTCGACTCTAGGTAATGCTTGTCATAGACAAGTAAAAGCAGTTAGAAATGGTTACAAAATCATGTCATATAAGTAGCACTTAGACATGCTGGAAAAAAAATTCCCACTCACTTTTGTATGCATTTGCATTAAATTAACCATCTTTTTCTCTCGCCTGTGACTGTTTGTGTAAAGTAGAGTTGAGAGAGTGACATATGCTTATAAGTCTTTACTCATACTTTTGGGGTTCAAAGCTAAGTTCTTTTCTTTCTTCTTCTTTACTCTATTTTTTTTTATCACTATTTTGTATGCAGGGGCAAAATGTGAGTATAGGTAAAAAGCCTTACTAAGCACTCAAGTGGGGCAAAACCTCTTGGCTTAGAGTACCATAATTAGTTTCTCTTCAGGAGTGGGATTTCTTGAGCATTTTCTTAAGAGGCCTCCTAGCACCCTTTAAGTCTATGCTCACTACTATGTAATGTTGATAGCCCCTAGTTTTAACCCCAATATGGTTTGAAAGCACCCTTGAGAGTTCATTGAAGATTGAGTCCTTAGCCTCACTATCCATATTATAATTTTAGAATCCTCTATAGCCCCACCCTCCAAAAGACAATTGGTTTGGGCTTTCACCCCATGATGTAATAGTATTCGGACTTGGATATATTGGGCCCCTAAACATGTCTACCCTTGATATATCTGGTCCAAACTTGGTTTAAACTCTTTATCATTTTGGTCAAGAATTTCTCATTCCTTTTGCTTCATCCAGAATAGCTGATACCTTTCACAGCCATAGTCTATACTGCTTTTGCTAGCATTTCTTCAACGAAAGAAATTTGAAAGGAGGTAAGAAACTAATTCTTATTGATTCTTTGCTTCTTCTTTCTATGAGAATGACTGACTTCTTTCTAAGTGAGCTGGGAGTTTTTATTGTTGCTTCAATAGGTTTGTTTTCTCATAGCATTATTTTTGTAGACAGCTTTCTTTGAGCAGTGCAGAGAATGGCAAAAGGAAGCTGGGTATTGGAATTGATTGAGTCTTAGTAAGAAGTATACAGAAATGTCTGGGATGTCTCATCACATAAGATGCCAAGCATACTCCTTATAGATTAGGCAGATGAGAGATGTGAAACTAAATTTTTGATTTGGAACTAATCTAATTTCTTTATTATAAAAAAATACTTTATATTTTTAAAAGTCTAGATTAATTACTAAAATAGAGAAGAATGAAACTAAACCAATGGTATAAATAAGGGTTCAAAATCAGGTTCAGAAACCAACCATGGTTTAGGGTTTTTTTCTTACAAAAACCTAACACATCATTCAAACACCAGGTAGGTTTCTTAGTTTTGCATAGTGGACTTTATCTGAATGCAATGAATGCATTTTCAACACATCATTCAAACACCAGTACTCCTTTTTATAATTTTCATGTGTGTTGACATCTCCAGCTAACAGCCAAGGACTGATTTCAAAAACACTAGCATAGCAATTTTCCTGCATGAAAATAAGAATTGCCATATAAAAAGAGTTTTGCTTGTGAGGTCTCTATGTATGGTATACATATATATACCATGTAGATATGGATCATATTAGATCTGATTTGCCACGTCAGGCAATCTGGACCACCATTGTCTGTAGCTTTACATCCCTCTTCTCTCAGTTTTTCTTGATCACTCCGGAAATTCCATTGTCACAACACTACCACTTCTTGAGGTTCTAGCTGAGCCAGGCATTCCAGCTGAAAATATGGAGCCTCTGCTCGAAATGATGCTTCCCTTGTTGATCCAGAAACGCTTGACTTTACACTTGAAGTGTTTGATGGCATTTTTAAAGCCAGCGTCAGCAACTCGTTCTTGGATAATACGGCCTAGATCAGGTTTTCTGAATCACAGCCTTCAGCTTATATAAAACATCTGTTACTGTTTCTCTTGCTTCAGACAGTTGCATTTCCTTTGCAATGCGCTCAGCATCTAAGTCCCTATAGTGGACGAACTTCTTAAGTCAATGTAAAAGTTTTGATTTCTGCCACCCATATGATTCTTTCAGTTTTGATGCCAGCCTTTCAAATCGTACAGTTGCTCGCCGTTGTTTCTTGGTGTGCTCCCTTGTTATCTTTTTCAGCTGTCTCAACTTGATGTTGAGGATGTTCAAGGTCTCCAACTCATGACTCTCTTTTCCTCCATGGTGGCATTTCTCTGTTCGGCTTGATCAAATTCCTAAAAGAGCCACCATACGCATATGGCACTTGGAGCAAGTTTGGTGCAATAACTTACTTTCAGCAAAGCCTGCTCCAATTTCTACCTTGTTTTGATGCCGCTCTTTGGCTTGCTCAAAGACTACCTTCAAATGTGCTTTTTCATTCTCAAGCTTCAGTGTGTTTGCAGTCTTATGACTGTTCCTGTAGAGTGTGTTGGCGTCTTTACATCTTCAAAGCCCTGCAAGAGACAAACGTCTGCTTGGACCTGGAAAGTAAGATAAACAGTAGAAACCTAGGGAAATGTAAACAAATGTGTTGCATAAATAAAACCTATCTGACCTGTTTGACCTCCTGTTCAAGTTTATAGCCTTCTCGCTGAATTTCTTCTCGCTCCTGTGCAGCTTTAATGACAAATAATTTGGTGACCTTTCTGCACTCTTTTTCGATTTTGACTCTATTTAGTATAACTTCGCATTTGGATCGAAGCTGGGAAAGGAGAGTATGTTAGTACTCTATCAAGTACACTATGACCACCTTCTCAACAGCTACTGCCATCTTATTCCTTTGCATAAGCATAAAGTGCAAGTCATCTTGTAAGCTTTTTAATTCAGACATATGTCTTTCATGTCGACTACCAATCTCCCGTCGACATTCCTCCATACTTAATCTGAAGTCTTCTTTTTGTGCTCTCCATTCCAAAACGGCATCTATAAATATATACAAACCGTATAAAGAAAAAAAAATCATTTAAAGCTTATCATCCTAGTTCATACATCATACCGGCATTCTTGTTTAGCATTCCTGGAGGCGATTAACTTCCATCTGCAGAAGATCACGCGAAAGCATCTTTTCTTCCTTTTCCTTTACAAGGTTCTGCTGGTATACGAATGTGAGTACCAGATTCACTCTAGCCAGTGATTACCTTGAGGGTATGAAGCCCTGTTTCTGGACTCTAATGACAGTTCAGCATTCTTTCCCTCAATTTGATTCAGTTTTCTTTGTTAATTCTTCACGTTTGCGTACTGCCGCTCTAAGATCGTCTTGAGATTTTTTGAGCTGAAAATACTCAATTATGAAAATTAACATATTTCATTGTCAACCGTACCTGCTGCAAAACAATCACCTCCTCTGCTAGTTTCTCCTGCAATTCCTGTTCAAGCTGCTGAATTTTTGCATTAAACTCACGAGCCTCCACATCACTTGTCTCACCACCGGCTCAGGCTATTTCCTCTCTCAAGGCACTGTATCTGAACTCGGCCGAGTACAGCACCTCTTCTTGCTTGATCATGCTCGATTCTAACTGATGAATCTGATTAGTCAGAGATTTTGCTTGTGATTTGGGCCCCATGGATTTCAAATAGAATATCTTTCTCTGCAATATACCACCAAGTTTACACAAGAAAGAACACAGGTCAGGCCACCTTTCGCTTTCATGTCGTTTAGTTTCTCAGACTCCTTAAAATGTCTCTCACGTAAGTCAGACACCTCTTTTCTTGCAACCTTTAGATTAACTTCCTCAGTTGCAAGGATTTTTTTCAAGCTCATGTCTCTTCTTGTCCAGTGTGTCAAGAAGCATGTACTCATCCTCGACTTTTATCCTTAAATCTGCTAGTTTCTTTTTCTACTAATTCGAGTTTCTTCCTCTTATTTACAAGGTCCTGTTTGAATAGACATCATTAGAAGCAATTGATAAATCAATACAACTTGCCTCTTCTACTTGCGTTTTCTTGGCTTTCTCGTTAGCTAGATCATTTATTGCGCGTGTCACTCGGCTTTTCAAAAGTTCTAACTCTTCTTCCGCGTCTTTGTGCTAAAAACAATAATACTGTGTATAACAGCAGAAAATGAAGATCTATTTACTTGGCAACTCCAGTTTTGAGATCATCCTGCAATTTTGAAATGTCCTCTTCCACCAATTCGATTTGCCTGTCAAATTCCAGCTGACATACCATATCTATTAGACTAGAGCATTTTGCATAGCCAAAAATATCTCACATTTTTATCGACTTCTCCATCTAGATTGGTAGACAGACCATCCAGCTGCCTTTTTTGTGGCGAAGTACAGCTTTGTTTGCTGCAAACTCTTCGGCAGCTTTATGAATGCCTTCTGTCACGCATATGGATAGCTTGTCTCCTCCCACATGACAACGAGCTTCTGTCTCTCATTTTGTAAATCTCTGTTTGATCGTGAAAGAAAAATAAATAAATCGCTACCATTCCACATACTTGAAAACTTCTGCCGTTCTGTTCAGCTGAATCTGCACTCTGAGTTTCGGTAACTTCATCATCAAGCTGCTGCTGGAGATTATAAAGGCCTCCAGAGGCTTTTTTCTAGTTCAAGGTAAAGCTCTTTGAGTTTAGAACTATCATTCTTCGTATAGCTCTGTAGTGCAACACTATCCTCGTCTTTCTGCCTAGCTGCTTGCATCCATTGATCCAACTCTTCCTGCTCCCTACATGACACGTGTTAGTAAGATGATAACTAGACAAATCAGATTATCACAAGTGTTACGTCCTCATATAAGAAACTAAACCTGATTCCATTGCATCAAAAGTCGAAATTCGTCCATTTTCTCGTTACCACTATTGATAGCGGCCTTAAGTCCCCTATGCGATCATTGAGTTCATCCGTGTCTTTCTCAAACTTACGAATCTCTCTCTGAAATAAAGAGTACGATAAATAAGGAACTAAATTATTTGAACAGTTCTTTACCTCTAGCCTTCTCAAGCCCATTTCGATATATTTTCTCAAATTCTCTTCTGTGAAAACTTCTCTTCGTTTGACATCGGCTCTGAGCTGTGTAAATGTGATCTCTTGCCTTACACGTTTCATATGCTCTTCCATTATAGACGATCTTTCCTCTTGTTCTTCCACTAATTCCTGTACAAGAGAGATTAGGTAATTACTGCACTTTGACTGTTAAGTTTTATCAAACCTCAACATCACGAAGTTCTTTCTCAGCTTTCAATACATCTTTGTTAAGCGATTAACCTCATCACTTGCAAATCCTGGCAAGAAAGAGAGATCAATAAGACCACCCACACTCTCCTGCTTAAGTCCCAATTCCGAGACCATCTTCTTCATCTTCGACATTCGTCGTTTCATTTGAGCCTTGAGTTCTTGTGGCTGCTCCCCACCTGCGCTGGCAGCCCTCAAATCCCACTGCTTTGCTCTCGGTTTTTCTGTTGTTGAAGCATTGTCCATCCTCCACGCTCTTCCTTATCATCATTCTCCACACCCTGACTAACATCAGGTGCTCGCTCAGGTGGCGAAGAAACGCTCACTTCTTTCTCCGTCATTGCTTACAAAAACTATGCACATGAACCTAACCCTAGACAAATATTCTTTTTCGCCACATTTTCACTGAGCTAAATACTTTTTTGGCAGAGGTTTGATGCTGGAAGCAGATAACTGACGGCAGAAAGTCATAGCGAGCAATAAAATTGTGCCAGTAAATTGGGTGTCCATACTTTCACTAATTTAATGTACCAGTGTTCTGGCATTGATGAAAACGCTATAATTTTTCTTCTTTCCCTCTTGGACAAAGGAAATAAATTTCACATGCACCAGCTCAGGACAGAACTTGCAACCTTCTTCTATTTAAAAAGATGCATAGCACTGGGATGGTTTTCTAGTGGCGAATGACAGAGCGGGCAATGAACCTTGTACTTGAGCTTGGAAGATATCATGAGAGATTTGCAGTAGCTGCACTTGACAAAATCTTCGTGCAAGATTTGAGTTCCACTTGCCATACATATGGGAAAAGTTGCCGTACATTTAGGTGTCGGACACCTACGCTTGAGTTCATCCTATAACGCAAGAAAAAACTCCTCTCTATATTTGAGATGTTTAAATCAGCTTTTACCTCCAAAGAGACTCCACACCTCAGGCATTTTCGTATTCCACTGCTTACTTTTGCATTACTAACAGGTTGATGCCTTGAAAAGATGGATGCTGCCATTTCTTTATAGTCCTTTCGTTCTTGTTCTGAATGCTACGATTTAGCTCCAGCACAGTAAAGGCCCTGCTGCATTGCTCGTAATACTGTAAAACATTGACACATAATTAGCTATGCTTCTAATACGACCAACTTACCCACAGAAGTATGATGTGAGTGCAATGAGGGAGTATATACTATGCGGTTGTAACACGTCTTCATAATCTTCAGCCACCACGAAACCTGCATGACAAATGGAGACTTCGCAAGCGCACAAATGCTATTACCTTTGCCGCTTGTTCCAGATTTCCAGAATAAAGCTCACGGTGAGCAAGCATCCAAAGGTGGTATGCTTCGCGTTGTGCCAGGCGTTCCGAATATCCATATCTGAGAGATCTAGAGAGTCGGCATTGTGCTGCAACATAGAGGTAACAATAGCTTACAGATTACAAATATACCTGTAAATCCAGTGATCTTGCTATATAAGCTTCCATTTCAAAGGCAGCAAGCACGTATATTTTCTTAACTTCCAATGCATGACTCTGCAAAATATTATCAGCAAAATATTGGGACCTGTTGAACCTGCCTTTGTGAATGAGATTATCTTGGCATGCTCATTGAGTAGGTTCACTACTTGTAAATGCTTCCCCTGCTTTTTGAGAACGTAAATAGCTGACACTGTGCTACCAGATTCTAAAAGCTCATTTGTGAAGGTTCTGAGTCTTTCTTGCGTTTCTTTTCACAATTATGTAACTCTCCCAGCTTGATTGCTTTGTCCCAATCGTTCAATTGCAAGCAGCAGTTTAAAGCTCCCTTTATGTTACCCGATCTTGTAAAACTCTGTGACCTAAAAACCAGACTGCTTCAGAAGTTTTTGAAAGTTGATGGCGTTATTACCGCATGCTCACAAACGCCAATGTTCATAAATTTTCTTGCTATAGATTCCAGAAGGGGCGAACCATCTTCAACATAGTCCATAAGTTTTTGCAGTTTGGTCCAGTGCTGAAGTTCAGAGTAACATTCGGCCAACATCTGAAAAATTTTTGCTTTGCTATAATATCTTTCAGCGTCATTCCAATTTTGCGTGACAACAAAGTGATCACTGATATTGTTCCAGGTTAGCTTCAGAAGTGAGTTGTTCCCAGGAAAGTTTTCCAAAGCTTCCACTCTGAGACCAGAAAGAAGTTAAAAACTCTCTTTAGAAAAGAAACGTATTACAGGAACCAACCCCATTTTCATTCGCATGAATGGCAAGATCCTTCCTATCTATGTTGATATAGATTCTTTCAGCATCCTCAAACCTTCTAAAGTACGCACATACCTGAGATAGTCGAGTTAGCGATCTAGAGAGAAGTCGATTGCAACAAACCTCTGCATTTTGCAGGTTCTGTCTCGAAGAGCTTCGACTTTCTTAACAAACTGTATGCCATAGTAGTTTTTGCACTTTACAAACGCCTGCACCAAAATTATGGTGAAAAGACGTATTCTTCGTCATATTTACCTTTTGCAGCAACACTGAAGTCAAGGTGCTCCAAAGCATGTTCAGCAAGGGATGTCCATAGGCGTGGATGTCCATGCTCTTCTCTACTATAGCTGTAGGCGTCTTGAATTTCAACTGCTTGGAGAATTTGATGTGTATCACGTAAGGATTTGGTCTCATAACTGAAAATATGGGCTCTTGTTGGCTGCTCTGGCTGTTGCATAACATCGTCAAGCCGAATTGCTAACACCTGTAGCAGTTGTTGCTGAGTAAGACAGAAGAAAACATAGCACAGCACCTGTAGGTTGTGAAAACTACAAAATATGCATTGCAAGAAACAGGCTCTTCAAGTTCGGTACCCCTAAGAACGTACATCCGAGATCTTTCCATTATCACGATCAAATCTGGATTGTCATCCGCCCATTTCATATTCCATACAGCCTTACGTTCGAACTCTGACTTTCGGTCCTGAAGCACATCTCAATAGTGCTTGATTGTGTAAATCATTGCAGTTACCATGTGAACATTATTTCGGAAAGAAAATGATCCATTAACATCAATTACTGCTAATCTCGTTGAGTCACTGTTCACGTCAATAGCTGGCCATAGAATACAGAGAAAAGATTAAAATATGGCAACTGATACCTACCTTGAGGCCTGCATTCTAAAACATCTTCCTGCTAATTTATGTGACGGCAGTTCGTACCAGTGTAACACACGGACTCACAGCCAATCCAGAAGTTTGTCTGTGAGCAGAAGACGCAACATATTTTGGTCCATCTTGTCCTACCAGAAAACAAAATATGTAGAGTCCATTTGTAAAGTTATATACCTGATTGATGCCTGTATTGATTTTCCAGTCCAAACAATATGTATGATCTTTGGATTCCTTGCTTAGATCATTGCTGAAAGAATCCTAGCAGTTGTTTGGAAGGTAGTAATGGTAAAGAATCTCGATAATTCCATACATACACATCAGTTTTGGATGCCACAAAACTTGATTCTGAATAAAAATAAAGCTCTTTAGTCAGGCCTATTCCCATATCTTACTTCATTCATAGTCATGAAGACTGGTTCTATGGTCATGTGGTTTGACTCCCGAGAGGATTGCCAATGGCATTGCAAAGTATAAGAATATATTGATTAGGTTCCTCTTCCTGATATTTGAAAACGAAAACTGATTATTCCTTTTATCAATAGCCTAGTACCTTGTAGCCAAAACACAATGGCCTCCAGAACCGCACACAGCACAAAGTCTGTTGACGTGTTTCAAGTACCTGTAACCAACAGTAGCTCTCTGAGGACAAAACACACAAAATGAAGTAACTGCAAATGATTAACCTGTCACCAGTAGTTACATCCAGAACATTACACAGTGCTCATCAGGGTGTTTTTTTTAAAGCTATATACACATGTACTTTGGCCAATGAAAGTCCACTTGTAGTCAGGCCTAATACTTGTGAGGTATATACTTGCATCCACTCCAATTGCTAACCTCAAGCCAGTCCCTTCCCATGTCACTGCCCTGAAAGTGAGAAAAAAATAAACCCTCAGTGTCATCTTTCAATGCATTGTACCTAACTTTGGTGTTTGGCACGTGAAGGGTTCTCAAGTGAAATCCCAGTGGGGAAAAGAGTTTCACTATTGAGTTAGTATCCTCCTGGGTTTTTTTGTAGCCAGCTACAGCGAGTACTGTACCATTGGGGTTCCACCTGATTGAGGCAGTCGTCATTTCTGCAGTTACAAGAATAGGTTCTCCGTCAAGCTCTGCCTCATTAGCTGGGAAAAAGAAGTTATTTTTGTAAGAAAAAATCAGCATGCAGGTTACCTGAATTTTACCACTTTCAAGTGCTATTGCAAGTGTTGGAGGATAAGTGTCATCTAGACCTTCAAACCCATCATACCAATGTAAACCAACAATATCGGAATCCACTTCAAATCGTAATGCAAGACTGGAAACAAAGCTGCCATGGCAGTCATATAACAAGCATTTTCCTGAGAATATTAAAGCAGAAATTGTCAGGCTGTTGATGATTGTTAGTACTAACCTCTTTAGTACATAAAAGCACAAGCCTACCATCTGGTGACCACTCGACAAGCACAAGCCGGTGATTAAGCCCTTTCCCAAATTCTATTTCCATCCACATTTCCCAACACTGCATGGCCATCTTCATATATAAAACAAATTTTTACGGCCGTCAGAAGACCATCTCATGTCACGAACAACGCTTGTGCTGGGTGGTTGTTAATCATTTCCTCAAACCACATTCCCTGTAAGTACACACCTACTAAAAAGTGATCACCTTTCTAAAACAGTTGACACCTTTTAAGTATCCAAACGATGATGAGTCCATTCTCATCACTTGACGTCAGCTTTCGGTAGTTTTGATTCCAGTTAACTACTAGGATGGAACCCCGGTGCCCTTCAAGCGTCTGGTTCATGGAAAGGTTCGATTGCGTGGTGAAAACCCATCGTCCTTCACTCCGGATGCATCTTGGAGCTTGAGAACCTGTCAGAGTAGAGCCCTAGCATCCCAAGCAAAACTCCCAGAAACCCACCTTGACAATGCCATGATCAGTCCCGCAGGCCAGCCATCCCTGTTGCGCGTTCCAAGACAGGCTCCTGAGCTGCAAACCGTGTGGAATGCTGATCTTCTTGCTCAAATAAATATACATTTTTATGCCCTAATAGAGTGAAAAGGGTTAAAAGAACAAAGGATCTTCATTAGATAGACTTGAAATGGGATTTCGATGGATGTACCCTGTGCATTTGTCAGCAGAGGCGGAGCCTTTAAGGTCTGAAGCTGTCCCTGCTTGTTCTCAATCGGATAGACATTGTTCTCAATCCATCTCTATGTTCGCCGTCTCCTGCGGTAGTATTTAATGAACTCTCGTATGATTACAGAAGGTGATGGTCATAGTTGTGATCTATTGCGCTTTGGGGCCGACTGTTAAAACTTGCAAGATATCGATCTCACTTGTATTATTGCCATCGTCATTTATTTAGGCTCTTTTTTTCTGATTGACATGTATTAGTTAATCAACACTGTCAATCATGACAGGCCAGCGCTCAACTGTATGATTAACTATGCATGACCTGACCTGAACACCGTTCAACATTAACTACCTAGCAAATACTATGATGGCAGACGAAGAAGGCGAGGGGAGAGAAAAGCCAGTGACTGTAAGGAGTCACTGTTTTAAGATGCAGATCTCAAAATTATGTTTGCAGCAATGGGACCGACCAATGATTGATTTTATTCCGCATGGCGAGGGCATAGCTACTTATCCAAACGGTGATACATACACCGGAGCATATGTACAGGGCACAAAGTCAGGACTGGGAAAGTACAGATGGGCTAAGGCAGGAATGTTTGATGGTGTTTATGTGGACGATCAGAAGACTGACCAGGCATATTGAAGTATCCTGACAATAGTATCTATGACGGTAAGGTTTACTCTAGTGAATGTTCTAGTATTTCTATTTAATTCATACAGGCCAATGGTTAAATGATAAAAGACATGGAACTGGAATGTACACATATCCAAACGGAGATCTTTATAAAGGAGAATGGAAGGATGGTAAAGCATGGCATTGGAACTTACTACTTCAAAGACAGTATGAGCCAGGTCATTGAAAAATCCTATGATCCTTTTCCTTATTTCTTATTTCTATAATTTTTGGTGCTCCTTATCAAAGACAACTCTTATTCAAATTTTTCTTTAATACAGTTCATAGGAACGTGGATGGCTGGAAGTTTAGCTAAAGGCCAGTGGGTTTATCGTGATGGAACAACATATGAAGGAGATTTTGCAGATAACAAGCCCAAAGGAGAAGGGAAGTATCTTTTTCTTGGAACTAGAACGTCCTTCATGGGAATTGGATGGCTACAATTTATATCTGGATCACTAATTTCAACATTGACTAATTGACTTATTTAGCATGAGATTGTTGCTTGTAGTAAAGAAGGGTGGCACTTCTTCAAAAGGAGAATACATAAGGGAGAAAAAAACAAGAAATTGAAAACTAGGCTCCTCTTCACATATTTTTCACTATCTTGATTATATGAATTTCCTGCCACTTACTTTTCGCTGTAACATTTTTTGATGACTGTTTCTCCTGATGCTTGAATCCCATCCTGTTCATAAAGGTAACGTCCTTGCTTTTCTCATTAGCTCTACCGTATATAGCTACTGAAGGTAATCATCAGCTCTTTTTGCTAGATGATCTAAGCTGGATACATATTGACAGCTCGTCAGCTGGTGGAACCATGGCAGGAATTGTCCTTCGCTTGTGCTTAATACAATGCTTAGAGCCTTTGAGAGGCTCTGCAGGTCATGTTTTTTCCCAGTACACTCAAAAGGTGGCCACAAGTCCTTGGGAGCCACAAAGAAACACAGGCAATTGCTAGAGCAGTTGCCCTAGGGCTGTTTGAAAATGAAGATAGCTCAAACACCGGTTTTGGTCCCATATCCAAACAGGTTTCATGGCAAGAGCAGTACAACTTCCATTCTTCTGTTGTCGAAAGATATTTTGAATTTTAAAGAGGCAATGGAAATTGCTAGCTCAAAAGGGATTCAGAGGACATCCAGCATCCTTGCAAACAACATCATGGCTTGCTGCATGCTGCATGACTTGATCAAAGCAAGAAATGACAGGTTCATGGAAGATTTTGACTGCGACAGATTTAACCATGATGCAGGGTACCTTCCCACAAAGGGCTCTTCTGTTCAGCTAAAGATAGCATAGCATTGCGAGACACTGTGGAAAAAGTTTGTAGAGAGCTTAGAGTGACAATACTATTGTACTTTATTTACTTAAGAGTGACAAAAACTAAACATTTCAATGTTGATCCTGTGTCAACAGAGACATACCTTTGGGATGACTCACTTGGCCATTGCTACTATGTTGCTGATGCCATTGCCTCAACCTTGTACTTAAGCTGTACTTTGAGGATCTAGTGGAGGAATTTTTGCAAAGTAGAACTTTATATACTTATGCAAAGTTCAATTAAAGTATTCATTTGAGAAATTGAATAATGTCATATGTTAGGACCCCTTTAGGCACACTGAAGGTAGCATGGGTTAGCTAGGTCAACCAGGCCTAGGAGCTACACTCGTGCCCCATAGGGATGTCAGAACTCGTGAATGTATACTGGGGCATGGTGAGTTGAGGGTTATAGAGACACTTATATCCCATTGTCATGGGCTCTAGCTAGATTGGCTGATTTAGACACACTGTTAAGGGGGACGTCCCCAAGAGACATGGTCAACAAGTCATAGGATTAAAAAGAGACATTTGATGGGGTATTGAACTTTTT
>JAPFRF010000227.1:0-14144 GCA_029282475.1 Phrynocephalus forsythii | reverse complement strand
AGGGAAGAAGAAGAAGAAGAAGAAGAAGAAGAAGAAGAAGAAGAAGAAGAAGAAGAAGAAGAAGAAGAAGAAGAAGAAGGAAATACAGGAGGAGGAGGAAGGTGGACCTCCCCCCCCCCTTTCCCTGCCTGCCTTGGAGGACGAGAAGGGCGCGTTTTGGGGGGGGGGAGGGAGTATTCGATCCTCCAAAGGGGTGGGGTGGGAGAGCAGAGAGTCCGCTTCCTAGAGTGGCAGGAAACCTGAAAGGCTCCCAGGGAGGGAGGTGGGAATCTTCTCTCGCCCCCCCCTCAAAAGAAGTCTCTCCTCTGTGGCTGCTTGAAGGAGATGAAAGAGAACCCCCCCCCAAGGAGGAGGAGGAGGTGTGTTGTGCAATGGGTGGGTTGCAATGCTATTGGGGGGGGAGTGCAATGAGGGGGAGATGTTGCAAGTGAGGAGGAGGAGGGGGGAGCTTTGGAGATGCAATGGGGCGAGGTGGGGGGGGGGTCCAGAACACTCCTTTGGGTCCGGAGGGAATAGGAGAGGGGGGGGAACTGAACCCCCCTTTGGGAGGGAATTGGGGGGCGGATGCAGGCAAACCCCCCTCCTCCTCCCCTTCAATCCCCCCCCCGCATTTTAATTTGGAAGGGAAATAGGGGTCCCGATCGGGTCTGGGTAAAAGGCGGAACTTGACGGAACTCCCTGATTTCATATGATTTTTACATGGGATCCTTCCCAAATCACCATCAAATCACACATCCCATTCATGGTCAACTATTACACAAGAATAATCACGTTTCCTCCAGTGCATGGCTTGGCAGTGGCGCAAAAACATGGTTCCATCGCACGGAACCATCTGATTTCATATGATTTTTACATTGGATCATGATAAATCCACTATCATATATAGAGCCCATTTCAATCCACAGATTGCACAACAAAAATCACGGGTCCATCAGCGCATGGCTCCACAGTGGTGCAAAAACATGGTTCCAAGGCATGGAACTACACGGAACTACATGATTTTTACCCAGGATCAACTCCAAAACACTATCACATCCTAGGCCCCATCCATACACACAGACTGCACACCTGCCCAGGGAGGGAGGGACAGGGGCCTTCTCTCCAAAAACAAGGCTCTCCTCTGTGGTTGCTGGAAAGGGGAGCAGGAAAAGAAAGACACCCCCCCCCAGAATAAGGAGGAAGAGGAGGAGGTGCGTTGTGCAATTGGGGGTTGCAATGCTATTGGGGGGAGGGGGATACAGATGGGGGAGGAGAAGGGGGTTAGAGATGGGGGAGATAGAGGCTGGTGGGGAGGGAGGGGGGAGGAGAAAGGGCTGTTGCTGACCCCCCCTCGCCTTTGGGTCTGGATGCAGAAGGAGGACTAAATTTGCCCCCCCTCAATCTCCTCCTCCCCCTCCTTCACTCCCCCCATAAGGAAAAAGGAAAAGCCTTTTAAGGCCGAACCGGGACAGGGAACGGTGGGGGGTGGAGGAGGTAATCCCCCCATAAAAACAACAACCAGCCCCCCCCCCCCTGACTGTTTGCAGGAAGGAGGGGAAAAGATCTGCCTCCCCCAACCATTAGGAGGTTCCTGCAATAGGACGGGAGGGGCGGTGGGGGGGGTAGAGATGCCGATATGGGGAGGGGGGTCGGAGGAGAGGGGGGGCTCTGGGGATGAGAGGGGGTAAATGGAGAGGAAGAGGAGGAGGGGGCTTGACGGCTCAAATGGGGGTTGTTAGGAAGGAAGGAGCCCCCCACAAACACACCTTGGGCTCCGGGGGCAAAAAGAGTTCCTGCCCCTTCTAAGGCCCCCCCCCAACCTCCCCCTCCTCCTTCCCTTTTCTCTCTCTCCCCCCCAATTTTAATTTGGATTTGGGGGCCCGATCCATGTTGGGGGGGGAAGAGAAAATGCCGACTTCCTAGAATAAGAAGGGGAAACGATTGTGGGCTCCTGTAAGAGTTGGTTGGGGGGTCCCCACAGACTCCCCCCCAGCCCTTGGGAAGAGGCAACACCAGCTCCACCTGGCCAGGGGAATTTTCCCTTGTCCCCCCCTCCCACCTCCCTTGAGACATACTTGCCACCATCTTTGCTGCTTTTTATATCATTTTATTTATTTATGTATTAATTAATTTATTTTACGGCTTATATACCGCGCTGTCTTCCTTCGGGAAGAATAACTCCGGGTGGTTATTGTTTCATTTTGTTTGTTGTGAACCACCCGGAGTTCCTTTGGAAGACGGGCGGTATAGAAATACAAATACAAATGAATAAAATAATTAATGGTGGGCCATAAAATGACAAATAAGAGAAAACAAACGAGAGAAAGTACTTTTTCCACCCAGAGGATCACTGGTCTGTGGAACTCCCTGCCAGAAGAAGAGGTGACAGCTGTCAGCCTTGACAGCTTTAAGAAAGGATTGGACAAGTTCATAGAGAACAAGGGTATCAGTGGCTCTTAATATGGATGCTTAAGGACAACCTCCCAGGTTGGAGAGAGAGGCAGGAGATCTCTCAGTGCCATTTGTGGGGGATCGTAAGCAGGTGAAGACATCTGCTTGGGAATACCCTGAAGCAAATGGTGAGCCACCGCTGTGTGAGACAGAAGGCTGGACTGGATGGTCTCTGGCCTGTTCTAGCAAGGCTGTTCTTCTCTTCTTAATACATGAAAGCATTTTAGCTCTTTAGTCTGGAAAAAAGGCGCCTGAGGGGGGATAAGATTGAGACGTACAAAATAATGCAGGGCATGAGCAAATTGGATAGAGGGAAGCTCTTCTCCCTCTCACAAAATACCAGAACTAGGGGACATCCACTCAAATTGAGGGCTGGAAGAGTAAGAACAAATAAAATATTTTTTTAACCCAGCGCGTTGTTAGTCTGTGGAACTCCCTGCCACAGGATGTGGTGATGGCATCTGGCCTGGATGCCTTCAAAAGGGGATTGGACAGATTCCTGGAGGAAAAGTCCATCACAGGTTACAAACCATGAGGGAGATATGTAATCACAGATATCTAGTCTCGTGCGCTCCCAGATGCATCTGGTGGGCCCGCTGTGAGATACAGGAAGCTGGACTAGATGGGCCATTGGCCTGATCCAGCATGACTCTTCTTATGTTCTTATGTTCATTTATATAGTATTTTTATGCCTCCTAGATATGTGAGGGCCCAGGCAAGTCCAAACTTCGGCCCTCCTGATGTGTTGGACCACAACTCCAAGAATTCTCAGCTTAGGTTTCCTACGCAAAAAGGCAGCGGGGGAAGGGGGGAATATGATAGCTATTTTAAATATTTGAAAGGATGTCATATTGAAGAGGGAACGGGTTTGTTTTCCATGGCTTCAGAGACTAGGACTTGGGGCAATGGTATCAAACAACAGGAAAATAGATTCCATTTGAACATTAGGAAGAACTTCATGACACTTAGAGCTGTTTGGCAGTAGAATAATCTGCTGCCCCAAAGGAGGGTGGTGGAGTCTCCTTCTTTGGAGGTTTTTCAGCATATGCTGGCTGGCCAGCTGTCGAAAATATTGTGATGGGGTTAAGAAAAGCAGGGTAGCAATATCTGAAATAAATAGTTTGGGGTGATTAAACTGCAGGGGGCTATGGAACAATTTGCATCCGTTTCTTACCTAGAACCTCACGAGACCTTTTCCACCATGGAAGAGAACCATTTCCTCACAGGTTGTCACAGGAGGAGTGGGATAAATCCCCTGGTTTTGCTCAGGATATTCACTGGTGCCACAATGGGCCTCCTCACTGAGGCAGGTGGAGATGGGTCCACCCTGGAGCTGTGTCTCATTCTCCTGCCTCCTCCATGACAGTGCATTTGGTTTGTTACTTAATTTGAAATTCTGGGGGGTGGGGGTTGTGTTTATTTATATTTTGCAGGTAAGATGCTGTAGAGAAGAAATCAAAGAGAAGGACACCAGGCGCCAGAGGAAGAGGTTGAATATTCAGATGCAAAAGAGGGTGTTGAGAAACAAACCAGAAGGAAGGAAGCTTAGAAGGAAAACAGACAGATGTAAAGATGGACAAATCTATTACTTGTCAGGAGGAAGACCAAGCGGTTCCGAAAACATCCAAAGGGGAAGAAAGGAATGAGCATGGGGGAAAATCTTTTGCTAGCACCTCAACAATGTGTTCCCAATGGAAAATCCAACAAGGGGAGAAGCCATTAGAATGCCTGGAGTGTGGAAAGAGGTTCAGTCAAGCTGGACACCTTGCTAGGCATCACAGGATCCACACAGGCGAGAAGCCGTTTCAATGTATGGAGTGTGGAAAGAGGTTCACTGATTCTGGATACCTTGCTAAGCATCACAGAGTCCACACAGGCGAGAAGCCATTTGAATGTCTGGAGTGTGGAAAGAGGTTCAGTGATTCTGGAAGCCTTGCTAGCCATCACAGAATGCACACAGGCGAGAAGCCATTTGAATGTCTGGAGTGTGGAAAGAGGTTCAGTAATTCTGGAAGCTTTGCTAAGCATCACAGAATCCACACAGGCGAGAAGCCTTTTGAATGTCTGGAGTGTGGAAAGAGGTTCAGTCAAGCTGGAAACCTTGCTAGTCATCACAGAATGCACACAGATAAGAAGCCTTTTGAATGTCTGGAGTGTGGAAAGAGGTTCAGTCAGACTGGGAACCTTGCTAGCCATCACAGGACCCACACAGGCGAGAAGCTGTTTGAATGTCTGGAATGTGGAAAGAGGTTCAGTGATTCTGGAAGCCTTGCTAGTCATCACAGAATCCACACAGGCGAGAAGCCGTTTGAATGTATGGAGTGTGGAAAGAGGTTCAGTCAAGCTGGAAACCTTGTTAGTCATCACAGAATCCACACAGATGAGAAGCCTTTTGAATGTCTGGAGTGTGGAAAGAGGTTCAGTCAAGCTGGACACCTTGATAGGCATCACAGGACCCACACAGGTGAAAAGCCGTTTGAATGTATGGAATGTGGAAAGAGGTTCAGTCAAGCTGAACACCTTGCTAGCCATCACAGGACCCACAGAGGCGAAAAGCCATTTGAATGTCTGGAGTGTGGAAAGATGTTCAGTAAAACTGGAAACCTTGCTAGCCATCACAGGACCCACACAGGTGAGAAGCCATTTGTATGCCTGGAGTGTGGAAAGAGGTTCAGTCAAGCTGGACATCTTGCTAGGCATCACATTACTCACAGGGATGAGAAGCCATTGGAATGTTAGAATTGAGAAGCCTGTTTCTGTCATTCTGGATACTCGTTGTGTCCTGAATAAGGTTCAAGGTACACATTTTGACTTCCAAAACCCTCCACGGCTTGGGACCTGAGTACCTGACAGAGCAAATGTTCCAGAGGTCAACTGAGGACCAACACACCAGAATATCTCAGGAGCTCTCACTTTGGGTGTCCACTCCCAGGGATGTCCAGAAATTGATTACTCGAAACCGGACCGTCTCTGAGGCCGCCCCTACACTTTGGAACAAACTGCTAAGTGAGATGTTTCAGAGAGGGTGGCTGTGTTTTTCAGGCAAAAATCTAAGAAACATAATACAAAACAAAGCAAAAGACACAAAACAGGTGGCACCTTAAAGACTAACTTTCATAATGTAACTTTTTGTGGACACGTCCACTTCTGCAGACATACAGCAGGAGATCTTACAGTAAATAATGTCATGTATAATGATATAATTTGGTACAGCTTACATATGCTGATGTAACCTGATGTAACGTCCGATGTAACGTCCGATGCTGTAATATATTCTGTGATGGCTGGAAGAGTTGTATACAAGGGAGATGTTACAAGTGAGGTCTATCTGCTGGAAGTCAGATCACTTTACTCTGTCTGTTGCCATGTTAAACTCTCTTGCTGATGTAATTCTGTGTTGCATCCTTCGTATATATTGCAACTGAATTTCTAGTACACTGCCATGTGATTTTTACGTATCCTCTTTGTGTGTGTGTGTGCGTGTCTGCGCGCGATATATATTTAAGTTCTGTTCTGGATGCGAGAAGCCATTTGAATGTCTGGAGTGTGGAAAGAGGTTCAGTGATTCTAGAAACCTTGCCAGCCATCACAGAACACAAGAACATAAGAAGAGCCCTGCTGGATCAGGCCAAAGGCCCATCTCGTCCAGCTTCCTGTATCTCACAGTGGCCCCACCAGATGCGTCTGAGAGCGCACGAGGCTAGATATCTGTCTCCTGATTCCACTCCCCTGCATCCCGCCCTTGAAGTACCCTTGTTTTAAGCCTGGAGATTACACACATCTCCATCATGGTTTGTAACCCATGAGGCTGGGCAAGATGGCGGGTGGCAGCAGTAGCCTCTTGCTGCAGCGCTGCGCGTTTTCTTTTCTCTTAGTTTCTTCATTCTTTTGTTATTTTATTTTCCTTTCTTTTGGCCCCGCACTCTCGCTGTGGTCTGGGGGGCCCGGGGAGTCTTTCCCTCCCCCTCCTCCACCTACCTGTTTTCCTACCGGAGATTGCGATCTGCCGATGCCTGGCCTGGGTGCCAGCTTCTTCCTCCGCCGAGGTCAGGGCGTCTCGGCAGCCCTCCGGATTGCCTGCTGTGGGCCTTGGGGGCAGACACTGCTGACCGGCTGACCAGCCATCGGGTCAAACCCCGGTGGACCTCCGTGGACCCCCTGTGGACTCCTCGTGGACTCTGTGAACCTCCCCTGCTGCCCTGCCTCATGGGGGCGGCTTGGCCTCAAGGCGGCGGACGCGGATGTTTCCCGGGGGGCCCTCCCCAGGCCCGGAGAGCCCGCTTGAAGCTGGAGGCGGTGGCTTTGGTCGGCTTTTGAAAGATCGAGGTGGCAACCCGAGCTTGGAGGCCACGACTGACGACGTCGCAGGAAGGAGCCCATTTGACTCTGAGGCTCACCGTTTGTCCTCTATTTTTTATTTTTATTCCTTTATATTATCTTTTCTATTATTTTATTTATTTTATTTTTATTTTTATTCCTTTATGTTATCCTATTGTTTTATTGTTTTTCATTATTTTCTTTTTATTTTATATTAGTTGCAAATTGTGTAAACTGTGTATCTGTATTCATTTTGTATCTCTTGTAGTTCTTTTGTAGGTTTTTTTCCTTTTGGTCACCATGTCGGCAGGGACTACAATTTCAGTGGTGTCTGGCCGTGGGAGGTACGCTCGGAGCGGGGGGATTAGTCGGGTAAGAAGAACTTGGGTCAGGCAGTTGATGCCAGTTCCCTGTTCTGATCCCCTGCTCACCGCCACGTAACTGGGAGCCACTCTGCCAGCGCCCCCAGCCTGTCCTGCCTCCTCATTAATGCCAGGTTGGTTCAGAATAAGATCCCAATCATCCACGATGTTATCATGGATGAGAGAACCGACCTGGCATGTATCACCAAGACCATGGGTGGGCACAGGGGGGGGCTTCTCTCTCCCCCCCGGGTTTCGGGTCCAGTGGGCAGGCGAGTCGGGGGGTCGGGGGGTGGCCATCGTTTACAGGGAATCTCTTAATATTAGCAGATCTGCGGCATTGATGTGTCCCGGGTTAGAATGCCTTCACTTATTGGTAGCTCAGCAAGATAATTTTGGTATTGTGCTGGTGTACCGTGCTCCCCGCAACCCAGCACAATCCTTTCCAAAGATCTCGGAGTTGGTCTCGGCTGCCCTGTTGAAGTCCCCCCGCCTTTTGGTGGTTGGGGACTTCAACGTGCATGCCGAGGAGGAACTTTCTGGAGCTGCTCTGGAATTCATGGAATCCATGACTTCCATGAATCTATCTCAGCATGTTGTTTGCCCCACCAATAGTGCAGGCCATACCCTGGACCTAGTTTTTACCTCCACATCATCAGATTCCTATCTGAGGGTTGGAGGTATCTTACCCCTACCTGTATCATGGTCAGATCATATGCTAAAAATTTCACTGTCGATCGCCGCCCCGCCCCGCAGGGAATGCTTTCCCCTTGTTTGGGTCCTCCCTGAAGGCTCCTGGACCCTGCACGGTTCATGGAGGCCTTCAGGGAGCTCACTGGCAGTCTGGCTGACGATCCAGTTGAAGCCCTGGTGGATAGGTGGTATGTGGGTGCCACTGGGGCTGTCGACCGGATCGCCCCCAAGTGCTTCCTCCGTTGTGGAGCTTGCTCCTCGCCGTTGTTCACAGCCGAGCTGCGGGCGATGAAACAAGAATGTAGGAAGCTTGAGTGCAGCTGGAGAACGGATCAGACAGCAGCTAATAAGGCTGTGCTTAAGCAGCTGACCAGCCGTTATGTTTATGCGATCAGGGACACTAGAACATCTTGCGCCTCCCTGAGAATTGGTGAGGCCTCGAACCGCCAGGTGGAGTTGTTCTTGGTGGTTCAAGACCTCTCCAATCCTGGTCAGCCCAGGCCTCCTCCTAGTGAGTTCACTAGCGAGCAATTTGCAGCCTATTTTAGATCTAAAATTGAGGCCATCCGCACCGATCTGGACTCCAGTTGCCCTTAAACCCTCCTCTCTTATCCCTGGAGCCTCACCTCCTCAGTCTCCTCGCCTGGTCAAGTTTGGGCCTGTGTTATCCGCAGAGGCCTCCAGGGCTATGGCTTATTGCCAGCCAGCGGCTTCCCCTTTCGACCCTTGCCCAGCTTGGCTCATTAAATCGGCCAGAGGGAGCATGCTGGAATGGGCTTTTCCCCCTTTCCTCGCTCCTTGATGCCTCTTGCCTGAGGGCTTTCACCCTCTTTTTTGTTTATATTGCCGTTTTTAACTAGTTGTAAACCGCCCAGTGTTCCTTCTGGAAGATGGGCGGTATGAAAATGTAACAAATAAATAAATAAACACCGTGCACACACACATACACATGCATACACATGCATACACACACACACACACACACACACACACACACACACACACACACACACACACAAACGAGAGTCAGATATTAGATAGTGAAATATATGTATTAGATATGTATTAGACAGAATGTATGAATAAAGTTCTATATGTGTTTAATTGACTTAACGATGGAGTCTGTAAAAAGTGCAACGTCACAGTGGCTCAGTATATAGTTTTTTTTCTAATGGAGTACAGGTGTAAAGAATAAGCGGGGGTGTTCCTCCCTGTTGGTGCTCCTTGATTTGTCAGCTACCTTTGATGCCGTCGTTCAAGGTCCTGGTTTTGATTTTCAAAGCCCTCCATGGCTTGGGACCAGAGTACCAGGTGGAGCGTATCTCCCAGAGGTCAACTGGGTCCAGACCCACGAGATTGGCGCAGGCGTGCTCACTGAGGGTGGCCACACCCAGAGAGGCGCGGAAATCGCGTACGCGTGACCGCACCTTTCCTGTGGTGGGACCCATGTTGTGGAACCATCTTCCCAGTGAGCTGCGCCTTGCAGTGTCCCTGCCTGCCTTCAGGAAAGCCCTGAAAACCCATCTATTCAGGGAGGCCTTTGGTGACCTTTTCAGTTAATTTTTAATTTTCATTTATTTACTTTTATTCTTTTTATTTTATTTTATTTTATTTTGCTAGCCACCAATGCCATCTCTTGTTGGGGGGGGGTATGGTTCCTCCCCACTTTTATCACTCCCTGCTCATTTTTATGCTTGTCTTCCCTGTTCATTTTTATTGTTCACCGCCCCAAGTAACTATAGGAAGATGCGGCGGTATATAAATGCAACAAATAAATAATAAATAAATAAAAGCAAAGCAAAGTGTTGTGCTTATATACCGCCCAATACCACTTTAAGTAGTCTCTGGGCGGTTTACAATTTTTTAAATTACAGTGTGCAGGCTACACATTGCCCCCCTCAAGCAAGCTGGGTACTCATTTTACCGACCTTGGAAGTATGGACCCAAGAGTGGCACTAAAACATGGCTGCTCAAACCCAGATCTTACCAGCTTTATTCTCTGTTGTTCTACACACATTCTGGTCGTGTGGCGAGGCGGGCGAGGGGTTTTAACTCCTGTAAATGACCCAGAGGAGTCATAGCATATAAATGCATGAAATCCATCAGTAAAGAAATAAAAACATTCTTGAGGAGGCATGATGGGGGGGGAGGCAGCTTCCTTGGAGGGGGGCCATCCCATCAGGGCAACCAAAACTACCCTTCTTCCTCTTTAACCAGGAGGCCAAGGGACCCTTACCTGGACGGACCTCCTTCCCAGAATGCCCAAAGGGATCCCCTCAGCCAGGGATCCCCCTCCTGGATTCGGTAGATCCAACTCTTTGTTGGGGGGAAATACGGAATCACCTCCTCAAAGGATCCTGGCCATTGAAAAGGGAAAATCAAATTAATGACAGGAAGGCCAGGCTGGGATTTGGGTCAGTTGTGGCGACCATGACTGACTCCCTTCCGACCTCCGGCCCTCTTGAAGATCCCCCCCACCCCCTCTACCAACAGGTCAGCCGAAAAGGGAGGCCAAGAGACGGGGTTTCTATCCAGGGACCAGGAGGCGGCCTTTTGTAGAGCCAATAGCCCTGAATGGCGCCTCCTGGACCAAAACACCGGGGGGGGGGGAATGCTCTGCAAGGCAGCCAGGAGGAGTTGCTAGAAGGTTTTGATGGAGAAACGCCCCATGAAGGGAAGCCCCCCACGCACTTCTCAGGCCCCTTGCCCACCATCCCCCTCGTTTCAGAAGAAGATTGTTCGAAAGCAAGATGCGAAATTTCTCACGAGGGAGAGAGAAGGGGGGGAATCGCCCCACCTCTCCTGCAGTCGGTCCCTGGTTTTCTCTTTGAGAGGCACTTGGGGGGGGACCCTCAGGGGGGTCCAGGATTTTCTGGCTACATTCATAGTTTGGGTGCAGCCATTCATTGAATCCGGGGGGGGGGGACTGGCCAGAGCGACGAGACCTGGACTCCCCCCCTTCTGTCTTCCATTCTACGTCAGCTCTTTGGGGGGGGCAGGAAAGGGGGTTTGGGTGGGACCCCATGGGCTGGGCCTGTCTTGCTTTTGAGAGGGGGGGTGGGCAGGAGAGAAGCCCTCTGTGCATGTGCAGAGAAGCAGGAGGCCCCGGGGCTCCTCCAAGGCATCCCCCCCTTGTGTGGGTCTGGACCCCTCCCTCCCTCCCTCCCTCTCCAGATAAAGTGGGCGATGATGAGACTGGGGGTTCAAGACCCTCCCTGAGCCAGGGACGCTTGACTGGGGGAGCAGGGAGGGTGGAAACGAGGGGGGGACACCACCCACCCTCCCTCCCTCCCTCTTTGGACCCCCTCTCCCTTCCCTCCCCAGCCCCCCCACTTGTAGGTTGACCCCCAATACAAAAAGAAGCCACTCTGTGGGGCAGAGGGTGAGATCCAGCCTGGGGGTCTCCGGAGGGGGGGAGTATATCTTGCTGGGGGGTCTGCAGACATCGGACACCCCCTCCTTCCCTCCCTCCCTCCCAGTCAAGCCCCCCCCCTCCCGAGATCCCCCCTCCCACCATTCCCTCCCCCTCCATGGAGTGCCCCCCTCCCCCCCGCTCCTCTTCCTGGGGGGGAATCTATTAAAGAAACAATACAACCTTCCCCCCCCATTAGTCCGGCCCTAAAAGCTGCTTCCACCCTCCTTTTTCCTTTGGGGGGGGCGAGAAAGGGAAGGAGGAGGTTGTTTTGTTTTAATTGCCTGGATCGGCCCGAATCCTCCAAGTGGGGGTTTCAGTGTTTCCCCCTCCCTCCCTCCCTCCCTCCTCCATCTCCATATCAAGGGGGGCGAGAGAAAAGGAAGGAGGAATGATGGGGGTCTTAGAGGGAGGGGGCAACTTGACGCCTCCTTCTCCCTCCGGACCCCTCCCCCAGTGTCTGTGGGGGGGCTTCTCTCCTGGGACACCCCCACGGATTTCATCAGCAAAGCCCCTTCCTCTTTCTTCCTTAGCCCCCCCCCTCGACACCTTTCCTCCCCCAAGGCATCCCTTCCTCCCCCGCCCCCAATAGCAATGCCTCCCCCCATTGCAGAGACCTCCTTCCTCCTCCTCCTCTTTCTGGGGGGGGGTTCCAGAGCCTTTTATTGGAGGGAGCACTCCCCCCTCCCCTTCCCCGCCGCTCTAGGAAGACAGTCTCTCCCTGCCCCTCTGCCCCCCCTTGGAGGACTGTGGGGGGGGCCCCTCCTTTGTCTGCTCTGCTCCTCCGGCGATGGTTCGAGTCCCCGGTCCTGCAAGTGGTGGTGGTGGGGAGTGATGGGGGAACCTCCCTCCCTCCCCCTAGAGACCCCCTCCATTACTCGCGCCAACCCCCACCCCATGGCACGACCTCCCCAATCCTCCCCCCCCCCCCCACAAAAAGGGACGCCCAGAGGAGCGAGTGAGGATCCCTAGAGTGGCAGGGGAGGGGGGGAAAGGAAATGACCCCCCCGGGATTTTGGGGTTGGGGGGAGGAGGAGCTGCTTTTGAAGAGGGCTATAATGAACCCCCACCTCCCCTCCGCTCAGCCTTTATGTTGGGGGGGAAAGGAATGAAGGAGAGAAACCCCTCCCGGATAGTGGGGGGGGGGGAGCTTTGGAGAGGGGGCTGGGCTCACGAGGGGGCAGTATTCGGTCCTCCAAGGGGGGCGGGAGGGCAGCGAGTCCCGCTTCCTAGAGAGGCAGGAAACCCGAAAGACTCCCAGGGAGGGGCCTCTTCTCCACCAGACTATTAATCCTCCCCCAAAAAAAGAAGGCTCTCCTCTGTGGTTGCTGGAAGGAGTGGAGGAAAAGAGAGACCCCCAGAAGGAGGAGGAAGAAGAGGAGGAGGTGCGTTGTGCAAATGGGGGTTGCAATGCTATTGGGGGAGGGGGAAAGGGGGGCGTTGCTGATGGAATCCGTGGGGAGTGGGGTCTGGAGAAAGAAAGAGGCGTAAATTTGCCCCCTTTAACTCCCGAACCTCCCCCTCCTTCCCTTTTTCTCTCCCCCTCAAGGAAAAAGGAGGGAGGGAGAAGCTTATTCAACCCCCCATAAAAGGAACCAGCCCCCTCCCTCCTCCCCCTGACTGTTTGCAGGAAGGAGGGGAAAGATCTGCCCCCCCAACCAGGAGGAGATTCCTGCAATAGGACGGGAGGGGCTGGGGGAGATAGGACGGGAGGGGGGCACTGAGGATGGGAATGGGGGAGAAAATGGAACCCCCTGGGGAAGAGGAAGAGGGGGCTATGCTGATTAAATGGGGGTTAGAACCTAAGAAGAGCCCTCATGCTGGATCAGGCGAAGAAGGGATGGGAATGGGGGATCTCACATTGTGGCCCCACCAGATGCCTCAAGGGGAGCACACAAGACTAGATCTCTGTCTCCTGATACCACTCCCCTGCATCTGGCCCTTGAAGTACTGTACACAATACTCCAGGGGTGGCCTTACTATTGTTTTGTATAATGGCATTTTAATGTTGGCTGTTTTATTTTCAGTCCCCTTTTTGATAATCCCTAGCATGGAATTGGCCTTCTTCACTGCTGCCACACATTGGGGAGACACCTTCATGGAGCTGTCCACCAACACACCAAGATCTCTTTCCTGATCCGTCACGGAGGTGCATTGTGTAATTGGGGGGGGGGACGCAATGCTATTTGGGGATGTGTGGGGAGATGGGAGGGTGGAAATGGGGGGCTGGAGGGGAGGGAGGGGGAGGAGGCGTTGCTGATGAAATCCGTGGGGGGTGGGGGTCCCAGGAGAGAAACCCCCCCACTGCACACTCCTTTTGGGGGTCCAGAGGCAGAAGGAGGCGTAACTTTCCTTCCCCCTCCTCCTTCCCTTTTCTCCCCCCTCATTTTGGAGGGAACTGGGGGGGCGGTCCAGGCAAACCCCCTTCCCTTTCTCTCCCTCCCCCCACAAAGAAAAAAGGAGGGAAGAACAACCAGGACAGGGAATGGTGGGGGAAGAGAAAAAGAGCCAGGAAAAAGGCAGGAAAAAACGCGAAGCTTTATTTATTTATTTCGCACTTGCATACCGCCCCATTTCCCAGGGGAACTCTGGGCGGTTCACACAAAATTAAAATTAGCATCAAATAACAAGCAAAAGGATATTTGCAAGAGGCAGGGGGAAAAAAGACCCTGAATAGCCAGGTCTTTGTGTATGTGTGTGTGTGTGTGGGTGGGTGTTGTGTCGTTACACTCGTGACCGACTCTCCGTGGCTCCATGTCCATGGAGTTTTCTTGGCAGGAGTACTGGAGTGGCTTGCCAGTTCCTACTCCAGACGCCTAGCATCCTTTAGGAAAGACCTGGCTCATCCAATCTCACCTGATTTCGGAAGCTAAGCAGGGTCAGACCTGGTCAGTATTTGGGTGGGAGACCACCAGGGAATAGCAGGCATC
>JAPFRF010000482.1:0-29067 GCA_029282475.1 Phrynocephalus forsythii | reverse complement strand
CTGCTCCATTCTTCCTGCTCCCCTCACGCCAATGCCCACCGCTCTCCCTCCCTCCTTCCTCAAAGCAACAACAAACACGCCAAAATACACACGCTTGATCAATCTCCTTAAAAAAGAAGTAGAAAAGGGGTGGGGGAACAGAAGAGAAGCGCCTTCTCCGTTGCAACACAGGGATAAGTGGTAGCGAACGTCTTACCTGGTCTGAAATTAATCAACAAGATGTTCTCCTTTTCCCCCAAGCCAGGGAAATGTGTCCTTCCAAATTTATTAGGACCTCCTCCTCTTGTCTCTTTAAAAAGCCTTCTTTGTCACCCTCTTCCCAAGTGATGATGCACTTTGTTTTTTTAAAAAAAGGCTTCATTGGAGCTTCCATTTGTATTGATTTGCTCACTCTCGCTCTTTGTCTCCCCCTCCATCGCTCCTCCTTTCTCCTCTTCTCTCTTCTGCAGCAAAAGACACACAGAGTGGGAGTTTGTGTGTGTGTGTGTGTGTGTGTGTGTGTGTGTGTGTGTGTGTGTGTGTGTGTGTGTGTGTGTGTGTGTGTGTGAGAGAGAGAAGAGAGAGAGAGAGAGAGAAAACAGGAGGGGGAGAGAGAGAGAGAAAGCAAGGGAGAGAGCGAAGCTGCCAGGCAGGTGAATCAAACATCCCTACTTTTATTAGCATTTTAGCTTACAAATAAAACAGTTCAATTTGAACGATCTGGTGGGTTCTGATATGCCGGGCTGAAAAAAAGAAGGTTGAAAATCCCCCCTCCCCCCTCCCAGTACCCTTTGAGGATTTCCAGCCCAGCATTTCAGAATCCAGCAACAGTCGGAGGTTCCGGTTCCGGTTTTGCCGCAGTGAAACACCTCGATAAGCTCTCCGGCTTATCAGGTGGAATTCCTCCTGATAAACAGAACCTGAAAGGGCAAGTCCTGCCTGTAGGGAGGGGTGAAAAGAGGCAAGCATTAAACTTTTGTTGTTGTTCAGTCGTTCAGTCGTGTCCGACTCTTCGTGACCCCATGGACCAGAGCTCGCCAGGCCTTCCTATCCTCCACTGCCTCCCGGAGTTTTGTCAAATTCATTTTGGTTGCATCGATGACACTGTCCAACCATCTCATTCTCTGTCGCCTCTTTTCCTTTTGCCTTCGATTTTCCCAGCATCAGGGACTTTTCCAGGGAGTCCTCTCTTCTCATGAGGTGGCCAAAGTACTGGAGCCTCAGCTTCAAAATCTGTCCTTCCAGTGAACATTCGGGGTTGATTTCTTTCAGAATGGATAGGTTTGATCTCTTTGCAGTCCAGGGGACTCTCAAGACTCTCCTCCAGCACCACAGCTCAAAAGCATCAATTCTGCGGCGATCAGCCTTCTTTATAGTCCAGCTCTCACTTCCATACATCACTACTGGAAAAACCATAGCTTTAACCATCCTGACCTTAGTTGGCAAACTGATGTCTCTGCTCTTTAGTATGCTATCTAGGTTTGCCATTGCTTTCCTCCCAAGAAGCAGGCGTCTTTTTATTTCATTGCTGCAGTCGCCATCTGAAGTGATCAAGGAGCCCAAGAAAATAAACTCTGTCATTGCCTCAATTTCTTCCCCTTCTATTTGCCAGGAGGTGATGGGACCAGTGGCCATGATCTTAGTTTTTTTGATGTTGAGCTTCAGCCCATTTTTTCACTCTCCTCTTTCACCCTCATTAAGAGGTTCTTTAATTCTTCCTCACTCTCTGCTATTAGAGTAGTATCATCTGCGTATCTGAGGTTGTTGATATTTCGTCCGGCAATCTTAATTCCGGCTTGTGATTCATCCAGACCGGCCTTTCTCATGATGTACTCTGCATATAAGTTAAATAGGCAAGGTGACAGTATACAGCCTTGTCGTACTCCTTTCCCAATTCTAAACCAGTCAGTTGTTCCATATCCAGTTCTGACAGTTGCTGCTTGTCCCACATATAGATTTCTTAGGAGACAGATAAGGTGGTCAGGCACTCCCATTCCTTTAAGGACTTGCCATAGTTTGTTGTGGTCTACACAGTCGAAGGCTTTGGCATAGTCAATGAAGCAGAAGTAGATGTTTTTCTGGAACTCTCTGGCTTTCTCCATAATCCAGCGCATGTTGGCGATTTGATCTCTAGTTCCTCTGCCCCTTCGAAATCCAGCTTGTAGTTCTGGAAGTTCTCTTTCCACATACTGCTGAAGCCTGCCTTGTAGAATTTTGAGCATAACCTTGCTAGCATGTGAAATGAGTGCAACTGTGCGATAGTTGGAGCATTCTTTGGCATTTCCTTTCTTTGGGATTGGGATGTAGACCGATCTTTTCCAGTCCTCTGGCCACTGCTGGGTTTTCCAAATTTGCTGGCATATCTTATGCAGCACCTTTACAGCATCCTCTTTTAAGATTTTAAAGAGTTCAATTGGAATGCCGTCACCTCCACTGGCCTTGTTGTTTGCAATGCTTTCTAAGGCCCACTTGACTTCACTTTCCAGGATGTCTGGCTCCAAGTCAGCAATTACGCTATCTTGGTTATCAGGGACATCCAGATCTTTCCGATATAATTCTTCTGTATATTCTTGCCATCTCTTCTTGATCTCTTCTGCTTCAGTTAGGTCCCTACCATTTTTGTCCTTTATCATATCCATCTTTGCAATGAAATACCCTTTAATATCTCCAATTTTCTTGAACAGATCTCTGGTTTTTCCTTTTCTGTTGTTTTCCTCTATTTCTTTGCACTGTTCATTCAAGAAGGCCGCCCTGTCTCTCCTTGCTATTCTTTGGAAGTCTGCATTCAATTTTCTGTATCTTTCCCTTTCTCCCTTGCATTTTGCATCCCTTCTCTCCTCCGCTATTTGTAGGGCCTCGTTGGACAACCACTTTGCTTTCTTGCATTTTCTTTTCTTTGGAATATTTTTCATTGCAGCCTCCTGTACAATGTTACAAGCCTCCATCCATAATTCTTCAGGTGTTCTGTCCACCAAATCTAATTCCTTGAATCTATTCTTCACTTCCACTGTGTATTCATATGGGATTTGACTTAGGTTATACCTAACTGGCCCAGTGATCTTCCCTACTTTCTTCAGTTTAAGTTTGAATTTTGAAATAAGAAGCTGATGATCTGAGCCACAGTCAGCACCAGGTCTTGTTTTTGCTGACTGTATAGAGCTCCTCCATCTTTGGCTGCAGAGAACATAGTCAATCTGATTCCGGTGTTGTCCATCTGGTGATGTCCATGTGTAGAGTCGCCTTTTGTGTTGTTGGAAAAGAGTGTTTGCAATGACCAGCTTGTTCTCTTGACAAAACTCAATTAGCCTTTGCCCTGCTTCATTTGGAACTCCAAGGCCAAACTTGCCAGTTATTCCTTTTATCACTTGACTCCCTACTTTAGCATTCCAATCCCCTATGATGAGAAGAACATCTTTCTTTGGTGTCAGTTCTAGAAGTTCTTGTAAGTCTTCGTAAAATTGGTCAATCTCAGACTCTTCAGCACCGGTAGTTGGTGCATAAACTTGGATGACTGTGATGTTCAAAGGGCTGCCTTGGAATCGTACCGAGATCATTCTATCATTTTTTAGGTTGTATCCCAGCACTGCTTTTCTCACTCTATTGTTGACTATGAAGGCTACTCCATTTCTTCTTTGGGATTCTTGCCCACAGTAGTAGATGTGATAGTCATCTGAACTGAATTCACCCATTCCTGTCCATTTAAGTTCACTGATACCCAGGATGTCAATGTTTATTCTTTCCATCTCACGTTTGACCACATCCAGCTTACCCTGGTTCATAGATCTCACATTCCAGGTTCCTATGCAGTATATTTCTTTGCAGCATTGGACTTTCCTTTCTCTTCCAGGCACGTCTGCAGCTGAGCGTCCTTTCGGCTTTGGCCCAGCCACTTCATTAGCTCTGGAGCTACTTGTACTTGTCCTCCGCTCTTCCTCAGTAGCATGTTGGACACCTTCCGACCTGAGGGGCTCATCTTCCAGCGTCATATCTTTTAGCCTTTTGTTTCTGACCATGGGATGTTCTTGGCAGGGATACCGGGGTGGCTTGCCAGTTCCTACCCCAGGAAGTCTTATTACAGGCCTCATTGTCAGCAGTGTAATTAGCCTTACAATGATGAAAGCACAGTTCAGCCTGTTTTATTTTGTAGCCTCACTGATCAACTGGGACACAAAAGTAGAAATGTGCCCCATTTATAAGATATTCCAGACTGAGGCACATTAAACTTTACGACAATATTATTCGAAGCCTCTATATTCATATAAACTTTTAAGGAGTCATCTGCCTGGTGGAGAGAGCTAAAGGAAACTATTTGACCTTGCCTTAATGTTTTCAAGTAAACTCTTCAGATAATACTTGGAATTTATTTTTCTCCTTCGCTTCTTCCCATCTCTCCATTCCTTTATACCCCCTCCTTTCTGGAAGTGATTAACCCGTCGGACTAACAATGAGAGGGGAACCAATGTCAGACTTGGACATTATTGATAAACTCCAGAATATTGTTGATATTCTACTGGTTAAGTTCTTTCTTGGGGACAATTTACAACCAGACGAGGGTCCTGACTTTAATCTGGATCAGAGCGTGGAACTTGATACACAAGTAACAACAAATATTCAGAGGGAAGGCTTGGAGAATGCAGAATCTAGCACTGCTTGGGAGATTAAGCTTTCTCCAGAGAAAAGGAGAGATTTTAGCTTTGGCTCTGATCTGGAAAAAAGAATTTATTCTAGTCTGCAAGCTTGTGGACTGCCTGCTTCAGAACCAGAGGAGAGCCTCAATTTTGATCTTCTTAGAAGCACAGGATTCGAACAGAGCATTTTCCCCAATCTACAAATCTCAACAAATAAGGAGGGGGAATGCCTGGAGAATGCAGCACTGGAAGTCTCTGCATTACGGGATGAACAGGATTTTTGGCTTAATGAATCAGTTCCATAAAAAGCTATTAATGGATTACAACGAACTATAACAACATGGAAAATGGACAACAGAAACCTGTAAGCCACCCCAAAACAAAGCTTTGTTCCAATTGGACACAATTAGATGATAGAAAGCTGCTAGATTATTCACTTACTGGTTAGGATATCTATTATATAGTAGCTCAATTGATTAAAGTAGATTAGCTATTTGAAAATTATCATTAGGATTGAATATTCTGTTAAGATTTGACGGTCATGTTCAACATTGTTCAGTGCTTAAAGTAATTGTAAAATGTGACAAATATTAGCCAGGCAAAGAGAGAGATTTGTCTTTTTAATACAACAAGAAACAGAGAGACCAAGATGGAATGCTCTATTTTTCTTTTAATAACCAATTAAGTATTAATCTTAGACAGATAAGGTTCTGAAAATTTGGTAAAATTTATGTGAACAGAGAAAATATATTGAGTTAATGATATAGTGTACCGAGGATTGTAGATTAGACAGACTAGCCCTTTTTCACTACCTTAATTTTTTGGTGTTAGACAAAATAGACGTAAACCTATACCCACTGTATATCGAATTAGGCATCACAGGACTCACACGGGAGAGAAGCCTTTTGAATGCAAGGACTGAGAAGCCTGTTTCTGTCACTCTGGTTGCCGTTTCTACACACCTTATGACCCCCTCATTCGAAAAGCCTTTGAAAAATCTGGAGTGTGGTAAAAGCCACACAATCCTTGTTCAGCAACCCGTGTTAAGATTTCATACTATGTAGGTATAGGTTAAAATGTAATATTTTTAATTGGCTGAAAGGTTTTGCATGAAGGACTAAGGTTCAAGGTACCGGTTTTGACTTAGAAAACCCTCCACGGCTATGGACCTGAGTATCTGTCAGAGCGGGTCTTCCAGAGGCCAACGGAGGCCCAACCCACTACACTGTCTCAAGCGCTCTCTCTTCAGGTGGCCATTCCCAGGGAGGCATGAAATCCATTACTTGAAACCGGACCTTCTCTGATTTCACCCCACATTTGGAAGAAACTGCCAGTGAGATTCACCTTGCACAGTCCCTGCCGGCCTTCAAAAAAGAACTTAAGACCTTGCTTTTCAGAGAGGCATTTGGCGGCCATTAGGGGGTTTATTTTTTGTTCTGTTTAATTATATTGCAAATTATTATTGTCATTTTTAATTGGTTCATTTGCTTGATATTTGGGTTTATTTTTCTGTAATTGTTGTATACCACCCAGAGTTCAATTGGGAAGACAAGCAGTATTATCCCTAAATTAAATTTTCTTTTTTGGATGTTACCCTTAAGGATAGACAACAAAGAATTAAAAGAACTACAGAATTTGATTAATAGATACTGTAATGAAAATAAAAGGGCAAGAATAAATAAAAATTGTGGTATCTCCCACAAAAGAGGGGAAGATTGGGGATTCCTGATGTTAAACTATATTATATAGCTAATCAATTGAGACATATTCCTGAAATTATAATAAATCGTGAGGAATTAATTTGGAGTGATCTAGAATTCTTTAGGATTCGGGATAATGTATTAAATATGTTCTTTAGTGTAAATTTAAAAGAAAGGTTAAAAAGTATTGATAATCCCTATTTAAATTATGTTCGAGTGTTGGACCAAGTATAAAAGAATATTAAGCCCAAAGATATCCCCATTGACTAGAATAGTGGATTTACCAAATTTCCCAGAAAACTTAAAGATAAAAATAAGTAAGATTTTGACAGAGCAGAGGGTAATTAAAATTAAAGATTGGATAAATGCCTTTGATACAGTGAGAATAAAAGAAGTATTAAGGAAAGAAAATCTTAATTGGCTAAGCATAGGGCAGCTAGATAACTGGACTAAGGTGTGGATAAAAAAAGAAGGGAAAGGCACGGCAATGACTGAGTTTGAAGAAATTATTGAAAAAATGGAAATGTTTGAAGATCAGTATCAAAGAAAAGGCATAATAAGTCTAATATGTAGGATATTAGTTGAGGAGGAATATAAAACAACAGCACTAAAACTGGTTTGGCAAGGAGATTTAAATGAAGAGATAAAGGAAGAAATTTGGAATGCAATATGGAGGGAAAGAATAATGAAAAATATGTCAGTAAGAATTAAAGAAAATTGTTACAAAGTTATTTGGAGATGGTATTTAACAGCAGTAAAAATGCATGCAATAAATAAGGAGGTATCACCCTTGTGTTGGAGGTGTAAAAAGGAAAAAGGAACCTATTATCTTATGTGGTGGTCCTGTGAGGAAAAACAAAAAGAATGGATAATAGTTTTTGATGAAATAAAAGAAATTATAGGGATTGATATAGAAGGATCTCCAAAGATAGCATTGCTAAACATAATTAAAATTGTGAATTAGAAAAAGAGGTAAAGGATCTGATTATAATTATGGTAATATCTGCAAGATTAATAATGGCAAAACATTGGAAAGATAATAAGAAATTGAGTCTAGAGGAATGGTATGAAGAAATGTGGAGTTTGGCTATTAATGATAAACTGACCTGCGAATTGAAAATTAAAAAAGGGATGGTAAGAGAACGTTTTTAATCGAATCTGGTATAAATTTCTGGATCACGTATTTCTAAAGCAAAAAGGTTATTTTTCATCTAAAGAATCAATTCAGTTTTGGAAGGAGACAGGTTGTTTAAGATAAAACATGTGATTGTAATGAATGCAATGTTATATAATGTTATAAACTAAAGTATATTGTTATATAATCCTGAGGGTGGTGGATAATTAAGCACAATGTGTTGTGGGGGATTTATGTGTTTAAATTTTTAAATTTTTAAAATAAAATAATATAAATAAATAAAAATAAATAAATAAATAAATAAATAAATAAATAAATAAATAAATAAATAAATAAAAAGTCTTTCCGCAGGCTGAGCAGCAATAGGGTGTCTCCCTGGGATGGATTTATTTGTGTTTTTTAAGGTTTTGGACGTGGCTGAAGATTTCCCCACACTTTAAACCAGTGTTGGCGTACCTATGGCACGGGTGCCAAAGGTGGCACTTGGAGCCCGTTCTGTGGGCACCCGAGATCGGCCCCTTCACAGCTACTTGTATCCAGGTTAAATGGCTATATTGGCACTTTTGTGAATAATTAGTGGGTTTTGAATCGCAGTTTGGGCACTTGTTCTCTAAAAGGTTCGCCGTCACTGCTCTAAACCCTCGTGAGACTTCCCCTCGGAGTCTCCATTTTTAACAACCACCGTCAGTTCGAAATGTTTCCCACATCCTACGCCCTCACAGGGCTTCTGCCTTGTGTGGATTCTTCTGTGGAGGAGGTTGATGCTGGAAATGTGACCGAAGCTTTTCCCACCCTATGTGTGGCTTTTTCTTCAGGCGGACCCTTTGGTGCCGCTCAAGGGTTGTGTCGCTACGGAAGGTCCTCCAACATTCGGGGCAATTGTGCGTCTTCTCCCCTGCGTGGGCTTTCTGGTGACACGTCAGGGACAGTTTCCAAGCAAAGGCCTTTCCGCACACGCAGCACTGATACAGCTTCTCCACCTTTCTGGCTACTGAGGAGGAGGAGGAGGAGGAGGAGGAGGAGGAGGAGGAGGAGGAGGAGGAGGAGGAGGAAGGCTGGGCTGCCTGAAACGGGATCAGTGGTTCAAATCCCTGCTGCCGCTCAGCGGAGTGAGATCCTGTGGTTCAACCCAGCTCCTGCCTAACCGAGCCTGATCCGCCATGTAAAAATGCAAGCAGATGAAAGGGGAAAACATTGTATAAAAAAAAAAAAAGCAGGAGGAAAACAAGTGTTTCCTGCAGCCATGCCTGCCACGTGGCCCCGGTTTGCAAACACTGGCTCTTCGGCTTGGAAAAGGAGACGAGCACGCATGTGGCGGGGGGGACCTTTATCTTTACTTAGCAGAGCCAGAAGGGAGGCAGAGAAAGGAGGATTCGGAGGCAGCGAGTTCCGCTTCCTAGAGTGGCAGGAAACGAAGGCTCCCAGGGAGGGGGGCACCTTCTCTCCGACCCCCTCCAAAAGGTTCTCTGTGGTTCTTGGAAGGATAAGGAAAGAGATCCCCCAGGAGGAGGAGGAGGTTCGTTGTGCAATTTGGGGGGGTGATATGGGGGAGTGCAATGGGGGGAGAGGTTGCAAGGGGGGAGGAGGAGGGGGCGTTGGAGATGCAATGGGGGGAGTCCAGGAGGGAAGGGTCCCCCCCACTCCTTTGGGTCCGGAGGCAGGAGCAGGATTCAAGAAGGCAATTCCACCTCCCCCCGCCGAGATCCAGATCTTCCGCCCACTGAGGGGGTCATTTGGAGGGAAATTGGATGGGGTCCCATGGGAGAGAAAAGGCACCGAGTGCTGCTTCTTAGAGTGGCAGGAAAAAATGAAGCTATATATAGGGAGGGGGAACAGGCAGGACTCCCCTCCTTTGAGTCGGGATTTATTTATTATTTAGGTTCAAAATGCCTTTAATTTTATACAAACTACAATAAATACAAATTACAAAAAGAACAAAACATCCACAACAATCAGGATTTTAAAGGAATTTTGCCCCCCACCCTTTTTTCCCCATTATAAGGGAAGATGGCAAAGAAGGAAAGGGATTAAAGTTCCTGGTTAGTACTTGGATAGGCGGCCACCAGGGAATACCAGGTGCTGTAGGCACCAAGAGTGGGAACTGGCAAACCAGTCCAGGATTCCTGCCAAGAATAACTCCAAGGGTGTGGGGTCACAAAGAGTCAGTCACAACTGTATGGACACAACACAGACACACATACAGGTATACAATATATAATTATAGAGGGTAGTAAAAACTGAAAGAGATTGTGAGGAGCTCCAGAGGGATCTCTTGACACTGGGGGAGTGCAGAGTGAAGAATGTTGGGAAAGAAGGAAAGGGATTAAATTTCCTCCACTTCCAGGTTTCCTTCTCCTGAACTATAATCTGAGCCCAGGTCTCCCGGGTCCCACTGGGGCTCTCTAGGTCCCCCCCTGCTTGCTGCCCATGTGCAGAGGGCTTCCCCCCCCAAGGGCCCTTCTTTCTCTCTCTCCAGCCCTTCTCTCAGAAGCACCGTGGGGCAGAGAGGGGCCTTTGGAAATGAGCCCTGACAGAATTACAATCAGTCTTCACACAATATGGAATTATACAAAATTAAGCTAAGGAGGGCCAGACCTGGTTAGGCCTGGTTAGTACTTGGATGGGCGACCACCAGGGAATACCAGGTACTGTAGCCACCAAGAGTAGGAACTGGCAAACCACTCCAGGATTCCTGTCAAGAAAAACTCCAAGGACATGGAGTCACAAAGAGTCGGTCACAACTGTAAGGACACAACGCACACAGACATACAATTATGCAGTCTATTATTATACATGGTTGTAACCAACGAGAGAGATTGTGAGGAGTTCCAGAGGGATCTCTTGACACTGGGGGAATGGGCAAACCAGTGGCATATGAGCTTCTACATTAGTAAGGGCAGAATGATGCACAGTGGGGCAGAAATCTCCAATTACATTTATAAACTGATGGGGTCTGAACTCTTCAGAATATCCAGGAAAGGGACCTTGGTCTCCTGGTGGACACCTCAAGGAAGGTGTCAACCCCGTCTGCTGCAGCAGTGAAAAAAGCCAACTCAATGGTAGTGATCCTTAGGAAGGATATAGAAAATAAGTCAGCAAGTGTCCTTTTGCCTCTTAATAAATCTGTGGTGAGGCCCCATCTGGAGTATTGTGTACAGTTCTGGTCACCCTCCCTCCAGAAGGATATTATGGAAATGGGAAAAGTGCAGAGGAGGGCAACCAGAATGATTTGGGGACTGGAACACTTTCCTTACCATCAGAGGCTGCAACGGCAGGGCCTGTTCACTGTTGAACAACAGTGCCTAAGAGGTGGGCTGATTCTTAATACATGTGCCTAAGAGGTCAGCTGATTCTTAATACATGAGAGCATTTATATAGTATTTTATACCTGCTAGATAAATAGAGGTCTGCTTCTTACCCTGGACTTCACAAGACTTTTCCCAGCATGGAAGAGAACTATTTCCTCACAGATGGTCATGGGAGGAGTGTAATATATCCCTTGGTTGTCCTCAGGATATTCACTGGTGCCACAATGGGCCTCCTCACTGAGGTGGGTGGAGGTGTGCCTACCCTGGAGCTGTGTCTCATTCTACTGCCTCCACCATGATACTGCATTGGGTTTGTTACTTGATTTGAAACTTTTTTGTGGTTACATATTTTGCAGGTAAGATGCTGTAGAGAAGAAATAAAAGAGGTCACCAAGCGTCAGAGGAAGAGGTTGAATATTCAGATACAAAGAGGGTGTTGAGAATCAAACCAGAAGAAAGAAGCTTAGAGGAAAACAGAGATAGAAAAATGGACAAATCTATTATTAGTCAGGAGAAAGATAAAGGTGTTCCAAAAACATCCAAAAGAGAGGGGGAAATGCGCATCACAAGTGTGGAAGATCTAGCACTACTTCCTCAACCATTTGTTCCAATATGAAAATTCAACAAGGCGAGAAGCCATTTGAATGTCTGGAGTGTGGAAAGAGGTTCAGTCGAGCTGGACACCTTACTAGCCATCACAGAACCCACACAGGCGAGAAGCCGTTTGAATGTCTGGAGTGTGGAAAGAGGTTCAGTCACTCTGGGGACCTTGCTAGCCATCACAGAATCCACACAGGCGAGAAGCCATTTGAATGTCTGGAGTGTGGAAAGAGGTTCACTGATTCTAAGAGCCTTACTAACCATCACAGAATCCACACAGGCGAGAAGCCATTTGAATGTCTGGAGTGTGGAAAGAGGTTCAGTCATTCTAGAAGCCTTGCTAGCCATCACAGAATCCACACAGGCGAGAAGCCATTTGAATGTCTGGAGTGTGGAAAGAGGTTCAGTCATGCTGGACACCTTACTAGGCATAACAGAATCCACACAGGCGAGAAGCCATTTGAATGTCTGGAGTGTGGAAAGAGGTTCAGTCATGCTGGACACCTTACTATCCATAACAGAATCCACTCAGGCGAGAAGCCATTTGAATGTCTGGAGTGTGGGAAGAGGTTCAGTCAGTCTGGGGACCTTGCTAGCCATCACAGAACCCACACAGGCGAGAAGCCATTTGAATGTCTGGAGTGTGGAAAGAGGTTCAGTCGAGCTGGATACCTTACTAGCCATAACAGAATCCACACAGGCGAGAAGCCATTTGAATGTCTGGAGTGTGGAAAGAGGTTCATTCACTCTGGGGACCTTGCTAGGCATCACAGAATCCACACAGGCGAGAAGCCATTTGAATGTCTGGAGTGTGGAAAGAGGTTCAGTGATTCTGCAAGCCTCACTAGCCATCACATAATCCACACAGGCGAGAAGCCATTTGAATGTCTGGAGTGTGGAAAGAGGTTCAGTCAAGTTGGACACCTTACTAGCCATAACAGAATCCACACAGGGGAGAAGCCATTTGAATGTCTGGAGTGTGGAAAGAGGTTCAGTCAGTCTGGGGACCTTGCTAGCCATCACAGAATCCACACAGGCGAGAAGCCATTTGAATGTCTGGAATGTGGAAAGAGGTTCAGTCATGCTGGACACCTTACTAGCCATAACAGAATCCACACAGGGGAGAAGCCATTTGAATGTCTGGAGTGTGGAAAGAGGTTCAGTCACTCTGGGGTCCTTGCTAGGCATCACAGAATCCACACAGGCGAGAAGCCATTTGAATGTCTGGAGTGTGGAAAGAGGTTCACTGATTCTGGAAGCCTCACTATCCATCACAGAATCCACACAGGCAAGAAGCCATTTGAATGTCTGGAGTGTGGAAAGAGGTTCAGTCAAGCTGGACACCTTACTAGCCATAACAGAATCCACACAGGCGAGAAGCCATTTGAATGTCTGGAGTGTGGAAAGAGGTTCAGTGATTCTGCAAGCCTCACTAGCCATCACAGAATCCACACCGGCGAGAAGCCATTTGAATGTCTGGAGTGTGGAAAGAGGTTCACTGATTCTGGAAAACTCACTCGCCATCACAGAATCCACACAGGCGAGAAGCCATTTGAATGTCTGGAGTGTGGAAAGAGGTTCAGTCAGTCTGGGGACCTTGCTAGCCATCACAGAATCCACACAGGCGAGAAGCCATTTGAATGTCTGGAGTGTGGAAAGAGGTTCAGTCATGCTGGACACCTTACTAGCCATAACAGAATCCACACAGGGGAGAAGCCATTTGAATGTCTGGAGTGTGGAAAGAGGTTCAGTCAGTCTGGGGTCCTTGCTAGGCATCACAGAATCCACACAGGCGAGAAGCCATTTGAATGTCTGGAGTGTGGAAAGAGGTTCACTGATTCTGGGGACCTTGCTAGCCATCACAGAATCCACACAGGCAAGAAGCCATTTGAATGTCTGGAGTGTGGAAAGAGGTTCAGTCAAGCTGGACACCTTACTAGCCATAACAGAATCCACACAGGCGAGAAGCCATTTGAATGTCTGGAGTGTGGAAAGAGGTTCAGTGATTCTGGAAGCCTTACTAGCCATCACAGAATCCACACTGGCGAGAAGCCATTTGAATGTCTGGAGTGTGGAAAGAGGTTCAGTGATTCTGGAAGCCTCACTATCCATCACAGAATCCACACTGGCGAGAAGCCATTTGAATGTCTGGAGTGTGGAAAGAGGTTCAGTGATTCTCGAAGCCTCACTAGCCATCACAGAACCCACACAGGTGAGAAGTTAACTGATTACGAAGTCTGAACAGCTGGCACACTGGCCACTAGAGATGGGCATGAAATGAGTTTTTTTTTGTTTCATTATTCGTTCTCCATTTGGTTACCGAACGAAGCCAATAACGAAGGGCCCTCTCAAAGAAAAATGAAACGAGATGAAGCAGAAATTTTCGCTTTGTTCAGTTTTGTTTTTCGTTTTCCCATCGGAATGCATGAAGCAATGCATTCCTATGGGGGGAAGCCCACCTGGTTTCCCCCCAACATTGCCTGATCTGGACGCAAAACTGCGGGATTAAACATTTGGGGTTTTTTTGCTGCCCCAAGTGCCGATCAGCTGTAGCACAGGCTTGGGGGAGCAAAATAAAAATAAAAATGTTTATTTATTTTTATTTTTTATTTATTTATTTTTACAGCTTATATGCCGCCTACTACCCAAAGGTCTCTGGGCGGCTTACAACAAGGAATTAAAACAGTTAAGTCATCAAATATCAATAAATAATTAAAACAGCAGCAAAACCTTATACTAAAATCATCACTAAAATTGCCATCAAAGGACCCCAGTCTATGTTGTATCAATTAAAAAACTTCTGGAACAGGAAGGTTTTTACCTGGCACCGAAATGTCATCAATGTTGGCGCCAGGCGGATCTCACTTGGGAGGGCATTCCATAACTTGGGGGCAGCTGCCGAGAAGGCCCTATGTCTACAAGGCATCCCTCTCACCTCCTTGAGGGATGGCTCTTTCAAGAGGGCCCCCTGGCTAGATCTTAATTGCCGGGTAGGTTCATATGGAAGGAGGCGGTCCTTCAGGTATCTAGGTCCCAAGCCGTTTAGGGCTTTATATGTCAAGACAAGCACTTTGAATTGGGCTCGGGCAGCAACTGGTAACCAATGCAGGTTACGTAGAATCGGCGTGATGTGATCTCTGGCGGCCCCACCACTCACCAGCCGCGCCGCACGATTCTGAACCAGTTGCAATCACCGGACCGTCTTCAAAGGCAGCCCCACGTAGAGCGCATTGCAGTAATCAATACGGGATGTTACCAGCGCATGTGTAACTGTCATGAGGCTCTGCTCGTCTAGGTAGGGGCGGAGCTGGTATATTTTCCGCAGCTGAAGGAAGGTGCCCCTGGCCACCGAATCCACCTGGGCTTCCAGAGTTAGACCAGGGTCCAGAAGCACCCCCAAGCTGCGGACCCTGTCCCTTAGGGGGAGTGCAACCCCGTCCAAGACAGGGAAGTGTCCCTCTAACCTGTCCGGCGAAGCACCCACTGACAGCACTTCCGTCTTGTCTGGATTGAGTTTCAATTTATTAACCCTCATCCAGTCCATTATCTGGCCCAGACACGAGTTCAGGACAGAAACCGCCTCACCTGGATTGGTGGAGAATGAGAGGTAGAGCTGAGTATCGTCAGCATATTGCTGACTCCTCAGCCCAAACCTCCTGATGACCTCTCCCAGTAGTTCCATGTAGATGTTAAACAGCATGGGAGACAGTATTGAGCCCTGAGGAACCCCATGACGTAAACGCCACGGGGCGGAGCAACTGTCCCCCAGCACCACCTTCTGGACACGGTCAGCCAGGAAGGAGCGGAACCACTGCAAAACAGTGCCTCCAACTCCCAACCTGGCCAGCCTATCCAGAAGGACACCATGGTCGATGGTGTCGAAAGCCGCTGAGAGGTCCAGGAGTATCAACAGGGTTGCACTCCCCTGTCTCTCTCCCGCAAAGGTCATCGTACAGGGCGACCAAGGCAGTCTCTGTTCCAAAACCCAGCCTGAAACCAGATTGAAATGGATCCAGAAAATCCGTTTCATCCAGCAGCGCCTGGAGCTGTCCGGCCACCACCCGCTCCAACACCTTGCCCAAATAAGGGAGGTTCGCTACTGGCCGGTAGTTACCCACCAGCCCTGGGTCCAGGTTGGTTTTTTTTTTAGGAGTGGCCTAATTACTGCCTCCTTTAAGGCAGCAGGGACCACTCCCTCTCTTAATGAGGCATTTACAGCTTCCTGGACCCAGGTGCGAACCCCCCTGGCAGATCTTTCAATTAGCCAGGAAGGGCAAGGGTCGAGCAGAGTGGTGGTAGAACGGACAGATCCAAGCACCCTGTCCACATCCTCGGGTCTCAATAATTGAAACTCATCCAATAATACTGGACCTAAGCACGGCGCACTGGACACATCCCTTGATTCTGCACCAATAGTGGAGTCCAATTCCCTGCGAATCTGAGCGATTTCCCCCTCAAAGTGAACAGCAAACTCGTCACAACGGGCTGCTGAGTGGTCCAGAACCTCCTCCGTATTTCTCAGTTGAAGAAGGTCCTGGACCACCCGAAACAGCTCTGCTGGACGGCACTCTGAGGAAGCAATACGGTTTGCGAAATATTGCCTTTTCGCCAACCGTATTGCCACAGAATAGGCCCGATAATGGGCTCTAAGCTGTGTTCGATTGGACTCACAGCGGTATTTTCTCCACTTGCGCTCCAGCTGTCTCCCCTCCTGCTTCATTGCCCGCAGCTCAGATGTATACCAAGGAGCCGTCTGGGCTCTGCGCAAGGGGAGAGGGCGCTTAGGTGCGATCGTGTCAACTGCCCGGGACATTTCCCTATTCCATAGGGTGACCTGAGCTTCGACAGGAGCACCGACCATATCAGACGGATAATCCCCAGAGCTTTCAAGAAACCATCTGGATCCATCAGTCTCCGAGGCGGATCATCTTAATAGATCCCCCACCCTTGCAGAGGGTTGGAGTAGCTAATAGCCTAAACTTGACCAGGAAGTGGTCTGACCATGACAATGGAGTCAGGACCAACCCCTCCACATCCAAACCACCATCCTCCAATCCCGTTGAGAAAACCAGGTCTAGAGTGTGGCCTTTCTCATGTGTCGGGCTGATGACATGTTGAGACAGCCCCATGGTTGTCATGGCGGCCATGAAGTCCTGAGCCGCCCCGGCCAAGGCAGCCTCAGCATGGATGTTGAGGTCCCCCAGTACCAACAGTCTGGAGGTCCTCAACACCAGGTCCGAGACCACCTCCGTCAGCTCAGGCAGGGAGACTGTTGGAATGCAGCAGGGTGGGCGGTACACCAACAGAATCCCCAGTCTGTCTCGTGAGCCCAGCATACAATACAGGCCCTCTAGACCTCCTCTCAAGGAGACAGGAAGCCTGGTCAAGGAGATAGAACTCCTATAGACTATAGCAACTCCCCCTCCCCGACCTTCCGGGCGACACTGGTGCTGGATTGAATACCCAGGTGGGCAGAGTTGGGAGAGGGGAACCCCACCTTCCTCTCCCACCCAGGTCTCAGTAATGCATGCCAGGTCGGCACCCTCATCCAGGATGACATCATGAATGAGGGCGGTCTTATTTTTTACCAACCTGGCATTCAACAACAGCACCGTGTGGCCCGTAGGTTCGCTGATATGGTCACCTGATACCTTCAGGTTGGAAGTGGAACCAGAAGAGGGGATAGATGTAAGATATCTAACCTCTCTTCTCCTACGCGGGCACGTTCCACTCCCACCCCCATACCTTCCTCTACCCAGCACAGGCTCAATGGCTCCCCCCTCCATTGCCCTCCTTCCTTCCTGTTCCATCAGTTCCATTGTGAGTCCTTATCTCTATCTCAGATGGCAAGAAAATGACAAAAAAATGAAATAAAACAAAACAGAATAAGGTAGATAAAAACAGACCACCCCACCATTCAGCTTCAACATCCCACCACCCTCTCCCCTTCACAGGCAAACAATAGAGGTTGGTATCAGCCCGATGCCCCTCCCCCCACCACACCTCTCTGATGGCAAGCCAGCTAAATTGTCTCTCGTGTCTCTCACTCATGAGGAGACCCAGCAGCAAGCAGGTGGAGACGAAAGGTGGTGGTTGAAGCAGGATCCATTCGGGGCAGCACTTGCTGGATGATGGAACCACAGCACAAGCTTGCAGACAGCTAAAAAGCTGTAGGGCGGAGTCCCAGCTCTCCAGTCCCACCCCTCAATTGGCAAGCTGACTAGGTTACCTCTCGTGCCTCTCACTCACGAGGAGACCCAGCAGCAAGCAGGTGGAGATGAAGGGGTGGTGGTTGAAGCAGGGTCCGTTTGGAGCAGCACTTGCTGGATGATGGAACCACAGCACAGGCTTGCAGACAGCTAAAAAGCTGTAGGGCGGAGTCCCAGCTCTCCAGTCCCACCCCTCAATTGGCAAGCTGACTAGGTTACCTCTCGTGCCTCTCACTCACGAGGAGACCCAGCAGCAAGCAGGTGGAGATGAAGGGGTGGTGGTTGAAGGCAGGGTCCGTTTGGAGCAGCACTTGCTGGATGATGGAACCACAGCACAGGCTTGCAGACAGCTAAAAAGCTGTAGGGCGGAGTCCCAGCTCTCCAGTCCCACCCCTCAATTGGCAAGCTGACTCCTCTCGTGCCTCTCACTCACGAGGAGACCCAGCAGCAAGCAGGTGGAGATGAAGGGGTGGTGGTTGAAGCAGGGTCCAAGCAGCACTTGCTGGATGATGGAACCACAGCACAGGCTTGCAGACAGCTAAAAAGCTGTAGGGCGGAGTCCCAGCTCTCCAGTCCCACCCCTCATTGGCAAGCTGAGGTTACCCACTCACGCCCAGCAGCAAGCAGGTGGAGAGTTGAAGGCAGGGTCCGTTTGGAGCAGCACTTGCTGGATGATGGAACCACAGCACAGGCTTGCAGACAGCTAAAAGCTGTAGGGCGGAGTCCCAGCTCTCCAGTCCCAGCAAGTCCCTCACCACTCAGCATTAGCAAGCTGGAACTAGGTTCCCAGCTCTCTCCCACCCCTCTGCCTCTCACTCACTCACGAGGAGACCCAGCAGCAAGCAGGTGGAGATGAAGGGGTGGTGGTTGAAGGCAGGGTCCGTTTAGAGCAGCACTTGCTGGATGATGGAACCACAGCACAGGCTTGCAGACAGCTAAAAAGCTGTAGGGCGGAGTCCCAGCTCTCCAAATTCTGACTAGACTCACGAGGAGACCCAGCAGCAAAGGGGTGGTGGTTGAGTCCATTGCTGGAGTCCACAGCCCTCAGACAGCTTGGGCAAGCTGAAGCTGAGGTTACCTCTCGTGCCTCTCACTCACGAGGAGACCCAGCAGCAAGCAGGTGGAGATGAAGGGGTGGTGGTTGAAGGCAGGGTCCGTTTGGAGCAGCACTTGCTGGATGATGGAACCACAGCACAGGCTTGCAGACAGCTGTAGGGCAGAGTCCCAGCTGGTCCAGTCCTGCTAAAAAGCTGTAGGGCGGAGTCCCAGCTATCCCACCCCTCTGGGCAAGCTGACTAGGTTACCTCTCGTGCCTCTCACTCACGAGGAGACCCAGCAGCAAGCAGGTGGAGATGAAGGGGTGGTGGTTGAAGGCAGGGTCCGTTTAGAGCAGCACTTGCTGGATGATGGAACCACAGCACAGGCTTGCAGACAGCTAAAAAGCTGTAGGGCGGAGTCCCAGCTCTCCAGTCCCACCCCTCTATTGGCAAGCTGACTAGGTTACCTCTCGTGCTTCTCACTCACGAGGAGACCCAGCAGCAAGCAGGTGGAGACAAAGGGGTGGTGGTTGAAGCAGGGTCCGTTTGGAGCAGCACTTGCTGGATGATGGAACCACAGCACAGGCTTGCAGACAGCTAAAAAGCTGTGGGCCCCAGCTCTCCAGTCCCACCCCTCACAAGCTGACTAGGTTACCTCTCGTGCCTCTCAACGAGGAGACCCAGCAGCAAGCAGGTGGAGATGAAGGGGTGGTGGTTGAAGGCAGGGTCCGTTTGGAGCAGCACTTGCTGGATGATGGAACCACAGCACAGGCTTGCAGACAGCTAAAAAGCTGTAGGGCGGAGTCCCAGCTCTCCAGTCCCACCCCTCAATTGGCAAGCTGACTAGGTTACCTCTCGTGCCTCTCACTCACGAGGAGACCCAGCAGCAAGCAGGTGGAGATGAAGGGGTGGTGGTTGAAGGCAGGGTCCGTTTGGAGCAGCACTTGCTGGATGATGGAACCACAGCACAGGCTTGCAGACAGCTAAAAAGCTGTAGGGCGGAGTCCCAGCTCTCCAGTCCCACCCCTCAATTGGCAAGCTGACTAGGTTACCTCTCGTGCCTCTCACTCACGAGGAGACCCAGCAGCAAGCAGGTGGAGATGAAGGGGTGGTGGTTGAAGGCAGGGTCCTCCTGCCTTTTCTGTGCACCCGATCAAGAGGCTTCTGGGCTGGCTAAGAGCCAGAAACCCCCCTGCTCTCTGGTGAGGAAAAGAGGAAAAGGAAAGGAGGAGGAGGAGGAGGAGGAGGAGGAGGAAGGCATCACGCAAAAGGCTGGTGGTGGCAGTGGAGGGCTGGAAGCATTGACGCTGCATTTAACAGATATAGGAAGCGGCTTCTTTCTTTCTCCAAAACTTTCATTCAAGTGTTAGGTAAAGGTAAAGGTAAAAGTCCCCCCCGCAAATGTGTGCTAGTCGTGTCCAACTCTAGGGGCGGTGCTCATCTCCGTATTCAAGCCGAAGAGCCAGTGTTGTGCAAGTCCATGGCCACATGGCCGGCGTGGCTGCAAGGAAACACTGTTTTGTCTTCCTGTTTTTTACGGTGGTACCTGTTTATCTACTTGCATTGACCTGGTTTTGAACTGCTAGGTTGGCAGGAGCTGGGGTGAACAGCGGGAGCTCGCTGCACTATGTGGCACCCGGGATTCGAACCGCTGAGCTGCCGACTTTGCAGCTGACAGTTTTCGGAAGCCTTAGTCCACTGAGCCACCCCGCCCCCTCACTCCCCACCTAAACCCACCTGCTCAGGGGGTGCCAGAGGAGAACCAGCACTCCACACACTGCTTCCCTCCACCACTGCTCCATTCTTCCTGCTCCCCTCACGCCAATGCCCACCGCTCTCCCTCCCTCCTTCCTCAAAGCAACAACAAACACGCCAAAATACACACGCTTGATCAATCTCCTTAAAAAAGAAGTAGAAAAGGGGTGGGGGGGGAACAGAAGAGAAGCGCCTTCTCCGTTGCAACACAGGGATAAGTGGTAGTGAATGTCTTACCTGGTCTGAAATTAATCAACAAGATGTTCTCCTTTTCCCCCAAGCCAGGGAAATGTGTCCTTCCAAATTTATTAGAACCTCCTCCTCTTGTCTCTTTAAAAAACCTTCTTTGTCACCCTCTTCCCAAGTGATGATGCATTTTTTTTTTTTTTAAAAGGCTTCTTCATTGGAGCTTCCATTTGTATTGATTTGCTCCCTCTCTCTCTTTGTCTCCCCCATCAGCTCCTCCTTTCTCCTGTCTCTTTATCTTCGACAGCAAAAGACACAGAGAGTGGGTGTGTGTGTGTGTGTGTGTGTGTGTGTGTGTGTGTGTGTGTGTGTGTGTGTGTGAGAGAGAGAGAGAGAGAGAGAGAGAGAGAAAACGGGAGGGGGAGAGAGAGAGAGAAAGCAAGGGAGAGAGCGAAGCTGCCAGGCAGGTGAATCAAACATCCCTACTTTTATTAGCATTTTAGCTTACAAATAAAACAGTTCAATTTGAACGATCTGGTGGGTTCTGATATGCCGGGCTGAAAAAAAGAAGGTTAAAAATCCCCCCTCCCCCCTCCCAGTACCCTTTGAGGATTTCCAGCCCAGCATTTCAGAATCCAGCAACAGTCGGAGGTTCCGGTTCCGGTTTTGCTGCAGTGAAACACCTCGATAAGCTCTCCGGCTTATCAGGTGGAATTCCTCCTGATAAACAGAACCTGAAAGGGCAAGTCCTGCCTGTAGGGTAGGGTGAAAAGAGGCAAGCATTAAACTTTACGACAATATTATTCGAAGCCTCTATATTCATATAAACTTTTAAGGAGTCATCTGCCTGGTGGAGAGAGCTAAAGGAAACTATTTGACCTTGCCTTAATGTTTTCAAGCAAACTCTTCAGATAATACTTGGAATTTATTTTTCTCCTTCGCTTCTTCCCATCTCTCCATTCCTTTACACCCCCTCCTTTCTGGAAGTGATTAACCCGTTGGACTAACAATGAGAGGGGAACCAATGTCAGACTTGGACATTATTGATAAACTCCAGAATATTGTTGATATTCTACTGGTTAAGTTCTTTCCCGGGGCCAATTTAGAACCAGACGAGGGTCCTGACTTTAATCTGGATCAGAGCATGGAACTTGATACACAAGTAACAACAAATATTCAGAGGGAAGGCTTGGAGAATGCAGAATCTAGCACTGCTTGGGAGATTAAGCTTTCTCCCAGAGAAAAGGAGAGATTTTAGCTTTGGCTCTGATCTGGAAAAAAGAATTTACTCTAGTCTGCAAGCTTGTGGACTGCCTGCTTCAGAACCAGAGGAGAGCCTCAATTTTGATCTTCTTAGAAGCACAGGATTCGAACAGAGCATTTTCCCCAATCTACAAATCTCAACAAATAAGGAGGGGGAATGCCTGGAGAACGCAGCACTGGAAGTCTCTGCATTACGGGATGAACAGGATTTTTGGCTTAATGAATCAGTTACATAAAAAGCTATTAATGGATTACAACGAACTATAACAACATGGAAAATGGACAACAGAAACCTGTAAGCCACCCCAAAACAAAGCTTTGTTCCAATTAGACACAATTATGTGATAGAAAGCTGCTAGATTATTCACTTACTGGTTAGGATATCTATTATATAGTAGCTCAATTAATTAAAGTAGATTAGCTATTTGAAAATTATCATTAGGATTGAATAATCTGTTAAGATTTGATGGTCATGTTCAACATTGTTCAGTGCTGAAAGTAATTGTAAAATGTGACAAATATTAGCCAGGCAAAAGAGAGAGATTTGTCTTTTTAATAGAACAAGAAACAGAGAGACCAAGATGGAATGCTCTATTTTTCTTTTAATAACCAATTAAGTATTAATCTTAGATAAGGTTCTGAAAATTTGGTAAAATTTATGTGAACAGAGAAAATATATTGAGTTGATGATATAGTGTACCGAGGATTGTAGATTAGACAGACTAGCCCTTTTTCACTACCTTAATTTTTTTGGTTAGACAAAATAGACGTAAACCTATACCCACTGTATATCGAATTAGGCAAATGTAACCTAAGCTGCTTTGTTAAATGAAGAATTGAGGGTGTTTTTTGAAGGATTGGGAATATTGCTAAAATGAAACTAGCTAATTTGTTCTTATGAGAACAAATATTCTTGGAGCTCTCTCGTGTGGGAGTCCCTTTATTGGGCCCCTGGAAGCCGTGCTGAGCATCACAGAATTCACACACGTGAGAAGCCATTTGAATGTCTGGAGTGTGGAATGAGGTTCAGTCAGTCTGGAAGCCTTGCTAGGCATCACAGGACCCACACAGGTGAGAAGCCGTTTGAAAATCTGGAGTGTGGAAAGAGGTTTAATCAAGATGGACACCTTGTTAATCATCACAGAATCCACACAGACGAGAAGCCGTTTGAATGTCTGCAGTGTGGAAAGAGGTTTAGTCAAGCTGGACACCTTGCTAGCCATAAGAGAATCCACACAGGTGAGAAGCCGTTTGAATCTCAGAGTGTACACAGGCGAGAAGCAATTTCAATGTTTGGAGTGGAAAGAGGTTCAGTCGAGCTGGAGGCCTTGCTAGCCATCACAGGACCCACACAGGTGAGAAGCCATTTGAATGTCTGGAGTGTGGAAAGAGGTTCAGTGATTCTGGAAGCATTGCAAAGCATCACAGAATCCACACAGGTGAGAAGCCGTTTGAATCTCTGGAGTGTAGAAAGAAGTTAAGTGACTCTGGAAGCCTTACTAAGCATCACAGAATCCACATGGGCAAGAAGCCATTTGAATATCTGGAGTGTGGAAAGAGGTTCAATCATGCTGTAAACCCTGCTAGCCATCACAGAATCCACACAGGTGAGAAGCCGTTTGAATGTCTGGAGTGTGGAAAGAGGTTCAGTGATTTTGGAAGCCTTGTTAACGATCACAGGACTCACACGGGAGAGGTGCGATTTGAATGAACTGAGAAGCCTGTTTCTGTCACTCTGGTTGCCCTTTCTACACACCTGAGGACCCACTCATTCAAAAAGCCTTTGAAAAATCTGGAGTGTGGTAAAAGCTACACAATCCTTGTTCAGCAACCCATGTTAAGATTTCATACTATGTAGGTATAGGTTAAAATGTAATATTTGTAATTGGCTGAAAGGTTTTGCGTGAAGGACTAAGGTTCAAGGTACCGGTTTTGACTTAGAAAACCCTCCACGGCTATGGACCTGAGTATCTGTCAGAGCGGGTCTTCCAGAGGCCAACGGAGGCCCAACCCACTACACTATCTCAGGCGCTCTCTTTTCAGGTGGCCATTCCCAGGGAGGCACAAATTCCATTTATTGAAACCGGACCTTCTCTGATTTCACCCCACATTTGGAAGAAACTGCCAAGTGAGATTCACCTTGCACAGTCCCTGCCGGCCTTCAAAGAAGAACTTAAGACCTTGCTTTTCAGAGAGGCATTTGGCGGCCATTAGGGTTTTCTTTTTGTTCTGTTCCACCATCTTGCAAAATATTATTGTCATTTTTAATTGGTTCATTTGCTTGATATTTGGGTTTATTTTTCTGTAATTGTTAGAGATGGGCACGAATCAAAAAATGGCGTTTCGTTTGTTTGACGTTTGGAGGGTCCGTTTCGTTTCGTTTCCATTTTTCGTGAATTTTTGCAAAAAAATCGTTTTTGTTTTCGTTCGTTTCGTTACCGTTTCATTACCATTGATTTCAATTTTTTGTGATTTTTTTTAGCATTTAAAGCAGTTCACTGTATTGCCGTAACGAAAACAAAACACACAACAAAATTTCCAGTGTTTCTGTTCGTTTCGTTTCATTTTAGTGACAAAATTCATTTGTCGTTTCATTGCGTAACGAAATAAAAAACGAATACGGAAACGAAAAATTGTTCGTTTCGTGCCCATCTCCAATACCAGTTATTGATTGGACACATATGAATTTATCTGATACAATGTGTGTAATGATATAATTTGGTACAGCTGACCTATGCTGATGTAACTTGATGTAATGTCTAACAATTTGATGTATTCTGTGACTGCTGCAAGAGTTGGATACAAGGGAGTTGTTACAAGTGGAAGTCAGATCACTTTGCACTGTCTATTGCCATGTTAAACTGTCTTGCTGATGTAATTCTGTGTTGGACGCTTTGTATATATTGCAACTGAATTTCTAATACACTGCCATAGATTTTTCTGGATACTCTCTGTGTGTGCAAGCGATATATATTTAAGTTCTCTTCCGGACATGATAAATCTCAACGATAGCCCTCACAGGAAAAAAGCCTTCCAAATGCCTGGAGTGTGGGAAAATGTTTGGGGAGAGAACATTCATCTTATAAAACCTGGCAGGACACAGGCCTTCCTTCACTCATCCATGGTGTAACCGAGTTACAGAGACCACATTACAGCCCCTACTAAAGCAGCTCCACTGGCTGCCAATCAGTTATCGGGCACAATTCAAAGGGCTGACCTTGACCTACAAAGCACAAAACGGCCTGGGTCCTAGCTACCTCAAGGTGCGAATCTCGCAGTATGCATCCACTGCGGTGTTAAGGATCACCAGAGGGCCTTTCTCTCCATCTCGCCACCTTGAAAAGTAAGTCTTGTGGGTACACATGAAAGGGCCGTCTCGGCTGCTGCGTTCTCTTGTAGCGTTGATGTTGTCTTTTGATGCTGAAAGACGTCCAGTAATTGTCTGTTCTGAAACTTGAATGTGTCTTGATTGCATTGGACTGGATATTGTCCCTCATTCCTGCAAGACACCTTTGGTCCTTTTTGATGGAGAAAGGGGGGTTAAATACTCTAAAACAGTGTTCCCCAACCCCCGGGCTACTGACCAATCAGCACCTTGGCCCGGAGGGGCGGGGGGGGTGAGGAGGTGAAACGGAGGCCCCTTTGCATGCTGGGGAACGTGGTTTCTTTGCCTCCCCTCTGTTTCCTGCCCAGCCTTCCAACTTTCTTCTTCCTGAGTGCTGGGGAGCCTGCCGGGGGGCGGGGAGGGGCGGGGCGGCCCCACTGCCCACTGACTGGGTGGGGAATGAGGGGCGCGCTCCCCCACCCCCAGGGGGAACGGGCGAGCTGCTCCTCCTCCTCCGAGGCTGAGAGGAGGCGGGGGGGGGGGGGGGAGGGGCAGAGAGGGCAGCCGCTCCTCCTCCCAGTAGTAATGGCAGCGGGGGAGAGAAGAGGCCTCTCGTGGTCCAGCCTCCAATGATCCCTTGGCTGCGACCTCACTTCCTCTTCCGGGTGTGGGTTTGTTGTGTGTGTCACCGTGATTGAGGACAAGACCATGAGCTGATGGTGAGTTGGAGATGGTGCAGGGTGGGGGTGGGTGTGCCTCCGAGTGACCCGGATCGAGGCCCGCCTCAACTGTCCCTCCCTCCCTCCCACAGGAGAGGGAAAAGCTGGGGGAGAGAAGAGGCCAGGAGGGCTTTCCACCTTCTCTGATGGAGAAGACCAGGGCTGTCCAATGGAGAGAGAAAGGCGCCCGATCCCGCCGGCCGCTCCCCTCTCTCGCTCGCTCAGGCGCTCTCGCTCTCTTCCGCCGCCCCCTCTCCTCCTTCTCAGAGCCAGAGGCTGTGGATCCTGCCGCGCAAAGACGCAGCAGCAGCAGCAGCAGAGACGGCAGTGCAGGGGGTGGGGTGGGCCCGCGGAAGTGTGTGTGTGTGTGTGTGTGTGTGTGTGCGCGCGCGTGCGCCACCACCCGTCCGTCCGTCCATACAAGGAGGATCCCAAGCCCAGCGCCCGCCCAGCACAGCCCCGATCACCGCATGCTCTCCCCTGCCACCGCGGCGGTCTGAGCCGGTGGCCATCCAGGGCGGCTCCGGTGGCGTCGGCAGCAGCATCGGCACCCCCACCCTCCCCACCCCACCCCCGGGGGCTGAGCATGCGGGCGGGTCATTTTCCTGGGCTCCTGGGCAGCTTGACTTGAGGCAGCAGCAGCAGCAGCAGCAGCATAGTGGAGAACACCAGCGTGGCCACCAAGACGTCCCTGATAAGAAAGCGCCCCCTCACACCCCTCCCTCCCTCATGACCTCCGCCGCCACCCTGGCCATTGGGCTCCTCGCCCCGCTGCCGCTGCCCTTCAACAACCACCTCCTCACACACACACACACACACACACACTCTCGCTCAGGTTTGCCCTTAGCTCCATCTGGTGAATGGAGGTGGCGCTAATTCCCTACCTCTGGATTTTTTTCGTTGTACGGATTTTCTGTTATACAAACCCTCCGTTATACGAGGTATGACTGTAAAATTATTAAATCAAAACAAGCGGGCCACGGAAAATTTATCAAACATTTACCGGTCCGTGACAATAAAAAGGTTGGGGAGCACTGCTCTCAAATAAACTAAGATTGATCAATAAATGTTGGCAACCTTAACAAGGGGAACAGATTCATCCTGGGCTTAGTTCTGTGCGCTCCCATGCCCCCCCTCTTGCTCTCTGACCCATCTTCTAGTACCAGATCCAATCTGCTCTTTCTCACAGTTCTCCCTCTATTCGTAGCCTTACTTCTCCGATCTTCCTCCTCCACTCCCGAGTCTCTCTTTCACCCCAGTTCTCTATCGACCTCCTCTTACCTGCCTCCTTCTTGGGTGCCAGGAGTCTTTCCGATGTGGGCGTCCAGGGGTTCTCTAACCAGATTCATTCCCAGATGGGGAGGTAGGATCCTTCAATCACCTTTTTATCTTCCTCCTCCTCCTTTTATGCCCCCCCAACACTAACCCCCCTAAGCCTTCCCATGCCTTACTATTTGAACCAATCCGCTCACTCTCTGAGTTGGCTTCCTGGGAGGACGGTTCAGATTTCACATGGTTTCCAGGTTCATTCCTGCAACTCTGTCCCCTTTCATGGGCGAGACACCTGGCGAGTGTCCCCGGCTGCCCTGTAAACCAGGGTTGGAGCCAGAGGACACTCTTGGTGGAGAAGTCCTCCAATCCGCCTTGACCTCCACAGTTGCCCAAAAAGCAACGGAGTGGTTATGCTTGGCTGGGGTTGGTCTCCTGGCCCTCGACCCTCCGAGGAGCCACTTGGGGTGGGATCCTGGCTCCAAGAAGGATTTCCCAGGCTCCAGCTTTTCCGCCCCCCCCCGCTTGCTTCCTCCCTGCTTCCTCTTGGGATGATGGGCGGTGGGACCAGAAGGATGATTAGGGGGAGGAGAGACCCCAGGCATCCTTCCATCTAAGGTGCAGATTCAGAAGAAGGGAGGGATGGAGGGCCGCCAGGGGAAGGGATTCCCTCCTCCCCACTCAAATGGGGCAGAAGGAAGGATATCAAAGGAGAGGAAGAAGAGGAGGAGCAGAGGGTGCAAGGTTTGGGGGCTCCCCTTTCTGGCTACTGGGGGAGGAGGAGGAGGAGGAGGAGGAAGGCCTGCCCCCCATCCCGCCCACCCCAAAGCCTTGAGTTTCCCAGAAGGGGTGTGTATTGCTATGATTGAGGGCCGGATTCCGCCTGGGCCAAGGAGGAGGAGGAAGGCAGATCCCTCCATCCCTCTACCCATCCCTGCCTGCCTTTTGGGGACTGGGCTCCCTGAAATGATGGGATGGAAAGTGTCTGCAACCCAGTGGTTCAAATCCCGGGTGTTGCCGCTCAGCGGACTGAGCTCCTGTGGTTCAACCGCCAGCTCCTGCCTAACGAGCCTATTTCAAAAACCATGTGAAAATGCAAGCAGATGAAAGGGGAAAACACTGTAAAAATAAATAAAAGCCGGAAAAATAAATCAAAGGGGAAATTTAAATAAAAGAGGGAAAGTAAAACAGCGTTTCCTTGCAGCAATGCCAGCTCCGGATTTACACAAAACTGGCTCTTCGGCTTGAAAAAAGGAGAGGACCACGCATGTGCGGTGTGTGTGTGAGGGAAAGTTTTCCCTTTACTTACCCCTCCCCCTCCCTTGCAATGCCAGAAGGGAGGCAGAGAAGGGGGGTCATTCGGATTCCTCCAAAGCATCGAGTTCTGCTTCCTAGAGAGGCAGGAAACGAAGACTCCCAGGGAGGGAGGGGGGCACCTTCTCTCCGCGTGGCTTTCCTTCCCCCCCTCCAAAAGGCTCTCTCTGGTTCCTGGAAGGAGAAGGAAAGAGACCCCCCCAGGAGGAGGAGGAGGAGGAGGAGGAGTAAGAGGTGCGTTGTGCAATTGGGGGGGGATGATATGGGGGAGTGCAATGGGGGGGAGAGGGTTGCAAGAGGGGAGGAGGAGGAGGGGGCGTAGGAGATGCAATGGGGGGAGTCCAGGAGGGAAGGGTCCCCCCCCCGACTCCTTTGGGTGAGGAGGCAGGAGGAGTCCTAAAGGAGGCAATTCCACGTCCCCACCCCGAGAACCAAATCTCCCTCCCACTGAGGGGGTCAGTTTAATATTTATTTATTTATTTATTTCGATCCAAAATGCCTTTAATTTTATACAAACTACAGTAAATACAAATTACAAAAAGACAAACACATCAACAACATTCAGGGTTTTGAAGGAATTCCGCCCCCCCCCCTCGTTTTTTCCCCAGTGTAGGGGGAGATGGCAAAGAAGGAAAGGGAT
>JAPFRF010000360.1:0-10338 GCA_029282475.1 Phrynocephalus forsythii | reverse complement strand
GTAATCACCCCATTCATCATCTCTGCCTTCTGCAGCAATCCACTTAATATTCCTACACATTACTGGATCAAATAATCCCACAGGCCTTCATCCACTATTGACATAATTCCATTTCCACCCCATGTTTTCTTTTAAAGACATTCTGAATATCAATAATACTAATATTCACGAGGCGTAACCTTGCTGAAGCTTGAACCTCCTGATAGAATCAGAAGGCCACTTAAGCTTCCCTCACACCCCAGCGCACATCAGAGCCAGAGATGATCACTTCCTGTTGCATATACCATCCACCACGATCAATTCCAAACAAATTGGGGAACACTGGCAGCCTTGGTGCCTCGATCATAATCTAGTATCCTACCAACAACCCACCTGTCAAAACAACGAACAATGGCCTTCCGCCCAAATCCCTTTCTCACAAATCATATTCTGAATTTTCATTTCAAACATTTTCATTCTCTACATGAGTAGGAGGATAACTAGTCTGATACCCCACTCATTGAATTAGGCTAAAACAGCATCTCTCATCTACTTCAGCATACTAATTGCCCTCATACCTGGAATCTCAATTTTAAAAAAACAAAATCTTATATCAAAAATGTCCTGATAGCTCAAAACCAAAAGCGTTAGTCTTGTAAACTAAAAATGGGTAAACCCCTCAGGTTTTTTATTTTTATTATTTATATGTATATATAACATATTATGTATTACCTCATGTCTAATATATATATACATACAAATATTATTTTTCCCATAATACATATTATGTTTATAGTACATAACATTCTTTTCCCCCACGCCTAATAAGCATGTAATATTTTTCAAAACAGACTTTTCCCCTTTTAAAAAACCAGTTTTGGGTGATTTATTAACTTGACTTCTCACGAGAGATCACCAACCCGCCATTAAAAGGGTTTTTCCCATTACCAGTCTCGTGGCCCCTTTTAACTAAGTTCCCCCAAAAGTATGACCTTTCCAAGCCCTTGTCCCCCCCCGGGCCCCCCAAAAACCCTTTTTTACCCGCACTAAATACTTTTTCCAAGACTCTGATTAATGAGTGTGCTGCATTTAGCCTGTGACACGACATGCCTTCCCCCCCGGCATCTGGTTTTTTTTTTATCCCCTTTCCCCTTCCCAGCCTCATTTCAAAGTGATATTAATGACATTTATTGTTGAAGGTCCAAATGAAGCATCCTTTACCCACTTTCCCCGGGGGAGGGGATATCTTTCCATGCTCGTGGACATATCAACACCCATCCAACTTCATTTTAGCAAGAATTAATCAAAAATGACAAACCATTTGATCAAACAAAAAAAACGTTATTCGTGACCAAGAATGTGTCAAAAAACACACAAAATTTAAAATTTTTTTAAAAGCTCAAAAGCCAATGTTTTACTTTAAACACTCTAATACCACATCAAACATCATTTGACAATACAATTTTAACCAAACTAGTAAGTAGCTTAATAACAAAGCATAGTGCTGAAGCCCCCAAAATAAAACCCCCTCCAAATCCCTAAAAAGGGGACAAGCCAAAATTGACCCCCAAAATCAGCATTTTATTTTTAAATTCCCTTTCTGGATTTTTACCCTTTTTATTATTTATATGTATATATAAATATTATTTATTCCCTTTCATGTCTAATATATATATATAATCCCACAATATTTCAAAATTTACATATTATGTTTATAGTACATAACATTCTTTTCCCCCACGCCTAATAAGCATGTAATACCCTTTTAAAAAACAGACTTTTCCCTTGAAACCGTATTAGGTGATTTATTAACTTGACTTCTCACGAGAGATCACCAACCCGCCATTATAAGGTTTTCCATTACCAGTCCCGTGGCCCCTTTTAACTAATTTCCCGCAAAAAGATGCCCTTTTTCCAAGACCTCGGGGTTCCTACCCTTGGCACCTACAAACCTTTATCCGCACTCAAATATTTTTTCCAAGACCCCCTTTTTAATGAGTGTGCTGCATTTAGCCCTTTTAAAGACATGCCGGCCCCCCCGGATCTGGTTTTTTTTTTATCCCCTTTCCCCTTTCAGCCCCCTTTTTCCCCAAAGGGGATATTAATGACACTTATTGTTGAAGGTCCATTAATGAAGCACCCTTTTACCCACATTCCCAGGCGGAGCGATATTTTTCCATGCTCTGACATATCATACATCCATCCAACTTCATTTTAGCAAGAATTAATCAAAAAAATGACAAACCATTTGATCAAAAAAAACAAAGTTCATTCGTGACCAAGAATGTCAAAAAACACACAAAATTTATAATGTTTAAAGCTCACACAGCCAACCCCTTTTTTTAAACACTTTTAAAAAACCAAAAACATCAAAAACTTTTTAAAAAATTTTGACAATAAAAAATTTTCTTAAAAAACCAAACAAAAAAGGGGTATTAAAAATTTAATAAACAAAACCCAAAAAAGGGGCTTAAGGAATTTTAATATATATATTTTTCATTGCACACACCAAAAAAAGTGGCATTATTGTGATATATATATATATATATATATAAAACACCACATAAAAGGGATTATTGTGCATATATATATATATATATATATTTTTCATTGCACACCCCAAATAAAGGGGCATTATTTTTAAATATATATATATATATATATATCATTGCACACACCACAAAAAGTGGCATTTTTTGGCATATATATATATATATATATATATTTTCATTGCACACCACATAAAAGTGGCATTATTGCATATATATATATATATATTTTTCATTGAAATACACCACATAAAAGTGGCATTATTGTGCATATAAAATATATATATATATATATATCATTGCACACACCAAAAAAAGTGGCATTATTGTGCATATATATATATATATATATATATATATCATTGCACACCCACATAAAAGTGGAACAGTATATTAAAATATATATATATATCATTGCACACACTACAAAAAAGGGGGCATTATTGTGATATATATATATAAAATATAAAATATCATTGCACACACCACAAAAAAAGTCATTATTGTGCATATATATATATATATATATATAATATTTGCAAAACACTACATAAAAGTGGTTACAAAAAGAAATAATATTTTTCAAAAAAAATTTTTGGGTTTTAAATAAAAACCAACCCCCTACCCAATAAAAAATTTTAAACCCTTAAAAAACCCCTAAAAAATATTTTTTAAAACCCAAAAATACCCTTTCTTATGAAAAACAAAAAAAATTGTTTTGGTCCTAGACTTACTACTATTTATAAACAAGTTTAAACATGAAAGCCCCTCAACACTCCCGTGAGATACGCCTAAAAAAACAAAAAAACAGAGCAGACATCGGGGCCCCTTGGACGCCAAGCTTCGCCACATCCACACGGACACGCAGCAGTAATTAACATTTAACAATGAGCCAAGCTCGATTAAGCTAAGATTAGATAGGAGTCGGCAAACTTCTGTGCCAGCCGCCGCGGTTATACAGAAGACTAAAATAGCAGAACTGGCAAAAAAATGACTAAAATTCTCTTGCTTCCAATAAATAAGAAGAACACAAAATCGAAACTGTCAAACAGCACCTACAACAAACCCAAAATAATCTTATATCAAGGACATTTGATCATAAAACCAGGAACAAACTGGGATTACGACCCACTATGCCTGGAAATAAACATTATTTGCCAAAAAGTACAAATACAAACTCAAAACCAGGCAAGATCATGGTGTCCAAAACCAACCTAGAGAGTTTAGTTATATAATTCGATGATCCACGTTAAAACTCACTACTCTAGCACAATCCAGCTTGTATACTGCCGTCGACAGCCCATTTTCCAAAAATAAAGCAATTTCTTAAGACCCTCTAAAACGACAGGTCAAGGCAGCCTACGAGAAGGCCAATAATGGGCTACATTACTAAATATAATAAAATCTTCACTGAAACACAGTTGCACGAAGAAGAATTCTAGCAGTAAGAAGAAATAAGAGCGTTCTACTGAACCAGGACATTGAACACGCACATACCCTGCCCGTCACCCCTTGCTCATAGATCTGATAGAGAGAGTCCAACATGGTAAGCGGGTACCAGAAGGTGCGGCTTTTGAAGCAAAAGTAGCTTACTACCAAAGCAATCTGACTTACAAACGGAGGACGTCCTACGCACCTTTTTAAATATTTTAGCTCAATCAACACCACAAAATAACAATAAGAATCATACTAAAAACATTCTAAAGACTTAGTAGCTGAGAGCAAAATCAAATTTGACGCAATAGAGACAGTACTGTGAAGGAAAATTGAAAGACTAATATATATCGAGCACGTGAAGCAGAGATAAAACCACATACCTCATTGCATCATTAAGTAGAAGACACAAGTTTTCAAAGAACTCGGCAACCAACCTTCCAACTGTTTACCAAAACATAGCCATTAGCCAAACAAGTATTAAAGGTAATGCCTGCCCAGTGAGGGAAACCTTAAACGGCCGCGATAACCCGTGCAAAGGTAGCGCAATCACTGTCTTCTAAATAAAGACCCGTATGAATGGCCACATGAGAAAGAAACTGTCTCTTGAAAACAGTCGGTGAAACTGATCTGCCTGTACAAAAGCAGGCATGCCAAAACAAGACAAAAAGACCCTGTGAAACTTTAAATTACCGCCAAACATATGGTGCTAATTTTAAGTTGGGGCAACTAAAGAGAAATAAAACCTCTATATGACCACCAGATCAACCAATCTATTGGCTCAAACCGCAAGACCCAGTAATACTGATCAATGAACCAACCGATGAAAGCAGGACCAACCCTGAAGGAGAGTCCTTCAAACAACGTACTGGAAAAATCTGTGGCAGAAAACATGTGCCTAGGCATTCCAATCCTAGCAAGAATTTTTACTTTGTGTGCAGAGTCAGGTAAATGAAGACCTAAAACTTTAATCAGACGTCCAATCTGTTCCCACCATTAATCAAAGCACCACAACATTAAACCTACATAATTACCACGCATTTAATAGTTGCCGTTTTGATCCCTGAACGACGTAGTTTGCATTAACAACGTATGGCCTAAATATCGTTGATCTGTGGCGCGCCTTTACAGCCAGTAGCAGATTTGAACTGGACTGTTCGTAAGAACCATCCACCCAACATTATCTAGCATCTTGCTTATTATATACAATAATACCTGTATCAATCATGGCTCTTCCTCCAATCACCTTTAATTAGAGAAAGAGGACTGAACCTCCACAAAAAATCCAAAATTTTTTGCACTACCACCTATACTACTACTCTATCTTAAACAGAAGCGTGCCTGAGACAGGGGTTATTTTGATGAAATAAACACAGAGCAACACACTCTCGCTTCCAATTAGATCTGCTACATAAGCAGTTGGGCCCATGCCCCAAAAAACGGTTACACACCTCCTAATATATTACCCCACATCCATCATAATCACTGCTCTAAGTATTGCTATAGGCACCATCATAACCATATCAAGCTCCAACTGACTTATAGCCTGAATCGGATTAGAACTAAACATATTAGCCATTTAGGATTAAACTTATTTAAAACCGGTGGCCTCAACACTCACAAACAAGGGAAGACTCCTTAGCCTTAAAAGACCCACAGACTTCTCCCTACACTCATCTGCATGCAACCTGATATTTTCACTAAAATAAGGCCTATAAACCGGCGAGCCTTCGATCCCGCAAAAATAGTTAACAGCTATTTACCTAAACTAGCAGGCATCAGTTTATTTTACTTATATTTCATTTATAGGCCTACGAAAATCTGCATTTTCAAAACCAACTTGCAATTTAGCATCTACCTAGGTTTGATAAGAGTGAGCCGCTACCCATCAATGGAATTACAACCACCGCCTAAATTCACGGGCCAATACAACGGAGATAAGCACATATAATACCTTTATCACACTTCATGCCTTCATCATGATCTTTATAGTATTACCACTATGATCGGAGGATTCGGTAACTGATTAGTACTATTAATACTAGGAGCCCAGACATAGCATTTCCACGAATACAAGTTTCTGACTCTTCCACCATCCTTCTTCTTACTTCCAATGTCATCAAAATTGGCGATTTAAGTAGAACAGGCTGAACAATTTATCTCTACTAGCAGGAAACATAGCACACACTCAAGCCCATCAATAGACATACAATTTTCAAATTACACTTAGCTGAGCATCTCAATCTTAGAGCCATTAACTTTGCTGGCAACCTGCATTAATATAACCCCACACTCAACAACCCCCTACAACTGACCATTATTCGTCTGATCTGCATTCTTCACCGTACCCATTTCTATTAGCCATTCAGCATAGCAGCAGCCATTACCATACCCTAACAGACTGAAATCCCAAAAACACAACATTCTTCGACCCTGCTGGGAGGGAGACCCAATTTTTCCAAACACCTATTCTGATTTTGGCCACCCGGGAAGTATATATTTAATTCTACTAGCTGAATTATCTCATATGTTGTATTGTCACCACTATTCAGGAAAAAGAACCATTTGGATATCAGCATAGTATGAGCCATACTCTGCTATTACCACACTGCTAGGATTTATTGTATGAGCACACCACATATTTACAGTCGGACTTGGACATCGACACACGAGCATACTTCTCAGCTGTAACAATAACAATTGCAGTCCCTACAGGAATTAAGGTATTCAGCTGAGCTGCCAAAGCAATCTTTAAGTGGAAAACCAAATGAAATGTCCCAATACTATGAGCAACCGGGTTTATTTATTTGTTCACAATAGGAGGTTTAACAGGAATTATACTATCAAACTCATCCCTAGACACACTACTACACGACACATACTATGTAGTAGCACACTTCCACTACGTCCTATCACTCAATTAACCAACGAATAGCAAAGCCCGTAATCTGAATCATATTTGTAGGAGCGGAACAATATATCTTCCACAACACATATAGGAATGTTTCGGAACACTGGGATGGTACCTGACTTCCCAGATACCCATACACTATGAAACAGCATGAACAACACAGTGGATCCATCATCTCAACGATAGGAAATGTTGTAATGTTAATCAAGACCTGAAATGCATTCACAAAAAAACAAAAAACATTAACAACTCAAACTGACAAAAACTACAAGAATGAACCCAAGGCTGCCCACCACCAAAACATACACCTTACCACCCCCCCAATAGTTACTACTACACAGAAAGAGGGGAATTGGAACCTAGAAATGGTTTCAAAACCAATCGCAATCCACTTTGCTTCTCCTTCATAGAACTTTAGCATATTACACATTACATGATTCTGTCAGAACAAAATAGAGTCCTTGCAAGTCTGGTACGTCAGAACCTCAAGCAAATCTACTAAACAACGCACCTCACCAATAATAAAGAATTTTCACTTAATCGACTAGCGCCATAACAATGCTAATACTATTAACACTTAATATTGTAGGAATATTCCCTTATACATTCACACCCACAACTCAACTTTCCGTAAACATAGCCCTTGCACTCCCACTTTGATTAGCCACAGTACTAATTGGCCTTCGAACCCAGCCAACCAAATCCATAGCCCATCTACTACCAGAAGGCACACCAACTCTATTAATCCCCACCTCATTGTTATTGAATCAATCAGCTTACTAATTCGTCCAGTCGCTCTAGGGGTCCGACTAACTGCCAATTTAACAGCAGGTCACCTCCTACTTCAACTAATTTCAACAGCTGCTCTTTCAACAATTAAAATAATCCCAACCCTATCCTTACTACCAACAGTACTTCTAATTCTACTAATAGTTTTAGAGTTTGCAGTTGCTATTATTCAAGCCTATGTTTTCACTTTATTAACATGCGGTTCACTGTAACATGGCCCATCACTCCCTTATAGAAGGTAAACGAAAAATAATCATTACTTTTAATAATGACCATTGTATTAGGGGCGTGGATTTACCTCCCCATGCTTTTAACACATGAAGCCCATTCACAATATCCGACGGAGTTTACGATCCACCTTTCTTTAGCAAAATAGGATCACGACTCGACGTAATGATTGGCACAACATTCTGATCGTTTGCCTGGCACGACAAAACCTATTTCACTTTTTACAACCACGCATCACTTCGGCTTTGAAGCCGCTGCATGATACTGGGATACCGTAGACATAGTCTGAATTTTCCTTTCACATCAATTTACTGATGAGGATCATATCACTTTAGTATAACAAAATACAAATGACTTCACTCATTTAATCTTATTTTATAAGAAGTGATAATAACTTAACAATAATCCTGTCAAAACAACTATTCCATCAATTTATTACTCTTCAATCATTTAGCACCAAAATGCCCAGACATAGAGAAATTATCTATTATACTGAATGCGGGATTCTCTCCACTAGAGAATGCACGACTTCCATTATCAATTCAATTTTTCCTGATCGCAATTTTTCTTGCTATTCGATCTTTGAAATCGTGCACTCCTTCTCCAACTCTGAGCATTAAACATCTCAATAACTACAACAACATGAATGCTCCTGCTTATTTTCTTATTAACAATAGACTAGCATACAAGAATGAAGCCAAGGAGCCCTTGATTGAACAAAATTAGAGGTTATTTTCACAAAACAGCTACTCGAACTAGCAACTTTAGGCACACTCTAAATCTCTACATGATACAAATATATTTTATAATAATTAGCGCCTTTCCTGCTTAGCTTAATTGGAATCTCAACAAACCGAACCCACCTAATATCCGTAATTCTAAGTGCATAGTAACCATGACCAATCCTATTTTTATCGATAGCAGCATCCTCAATCAACAACACCGACACCACACCAATCACTATTATTATAATCGCTATGGGTTGCCGCGGAGCAAACACAGGCTGACCTCACCCCTGGTAACAATTACAGCGCAAAACACAAACGACTGCGTAAAGGCCTAGGCTTGTTAAAGATGCCGGGTTTTAATTCCAGCAATGATACCCCTGATTCCTCAGCTACCTCATCCAACATAAACTCCTATTTACATCCATAACATCATACTCATTACTAATAACCCTTTTTAAGCCTTTCTAATGACTTACACTAATAATAATACTAAACAACATGTTTTCTAATCATAATACTTATTTATTGACCAAATCTCAGCCCCACTAATTATCTTGTCATTCTGACTCCTTCCAATAATTATCGCAAGCCAAAACCACCTAAAATAGAGAAATTTAAGTCACGCCGAAAACAATTAAGGGGTTTCCTGACAAACATTGTCAGTCCCACAAACACTCTAGTAATAACACCATCAGCAAACATCATCACAACATTATTTTATATAACCCTAATTATCATCACACGATGAGGGTCCCAACCAAAACGACTAACTGCAGGGGAAAATACTTTATATACTACACACTACCAGGCTCCCTCCCACTACTAATTGCAAACTTCATTCCCAATAATCAAGAAAAAAACTCAAATTTCCTAATACTGACCTTATTAAACCTAACACCCATAACCAGCTCACAAACAATGTCTTATGACTAGCATGTATGACAGCCTTCCTTGTAAAAAATACCACTATACGGGGGTCCACCCTGACTGCCAAAAGCACATGTAGAAGCTGACTCCATTGCCGGCTCAATAGTACTGGCAGCCGTATTATTAAAATCAGTGGATATGGCATCATCCGCATAACCCCTGGAATAAACATCTCAACCACCTTAATCTACCCAACACCGTAATAGCCACATGAGGAATCATTATGACAGGACTAACACATGCCTACGAAATGGTGACCTAAAAGCTCCCTTATTGCTCATTCCCAGTAGGCCACATAGGACTAGTAGCCTCACATACCTATTCAAACCTCCCATGAAGCACTTCAGAGCAGCTATCCTAATAGTCGCCCACGGCCTAACCTCCTCCTCAATACTATTTGCCTAGCTAACATGCTATACGAACGAACAAGCACCTGAATGCTAATCGCCACATGAGGCATACAAAAAGCCATACCCCTAATAATCCTCATATTGATTAATTGCAAGCTTGACAAACTCTAAGTATCACCACTCTTCAACAATCAACCTGATTGAGAAATTCACTATAACTACACTATTCAACTGATCCTCACTAACAATTATAATAACCGCCACAGGAGCAGCCATCCCAGCAATCTGTATTGCAATGTTTGTATTCCACAACAAGGACACCTAACAAAGAGACTCAAGAAAGTCCACCCGCCCAAACACACGGGACTCAATCAATTAATCTTGCATGCATTTGCCAAGTTCTACTACTTGCTGGACTCAGAACTAATTAAACTAATGCCAAG
>JAPFRF010000597.1:0-13302 GCA_029282475.1 Phrynocephalus forsythii | reverse complement strand
TGTAGATATGTCTTACGAGCATGGAAAGATATGCTCCGCCGGGGGAAAAAGGATTTTTAAATGGACCTTCAACAATAAGTGTCTTTAAATATCATTTTGAAATGAGGCGAAGGAAGGAGATAAAAATAAGATCCCGGGGGGCCCAAGGCATTTCCCCCAAATGCAAAACCCAAATCAGAGGTCGGGGAAAATTTATTGGGAAAAAGGTTTGTAGGTCCCTGAGATAGGAACCAGAGGTCTTGGAAAGGTCATATTTTTAGGGTAACTTAGAAAGGCCCCACAAACTGGTAATGGAAAACCTTATAATGGGGGGTTTGGGGTTTTTCCCTCGGAGAAGTCTTTAAATAAATCATAATACTGGTTTCAAGGGAAATGTCTGTTTTGGGAGAGGATATTACATGCTTAAGGGGGGGGAAGAAATGTTATGTACTATAAACATAATATGTATTATGAAAAAAATATATATGTATATATATTTAGACATATAATAATAATTTTTATAATACATATAAATAATAAAGGATAAAAACCTGAGGGGACCCATTTTTAGTTTACAAGACTAACGTTTTTGGTTTTGAGCAAGGACTTTTTTGATATAAGATTTTTTTTTTAAGATTGAGTTTCCCAGGTATGGGGGCAATTAATGCTGGAGATGAGAGATGCTGTTTGGCCTAATTAATGGGGGGGTATCGATGTGTCCCCCCTCATGTAAGAATGAAAATGTTTGAAATGAAAATTGAATATGAGGAGGTTGGAAGGCCATTGTTCGTTGTTTTGACAGGTTTTTTTTTGGGGGATGTAGATTATGATTGAGGAAATTAAGGTAGTTTTCCCCCCAATTTTTTTGGGAATTGACGTGGAGGGTTTAATGAAAATAGGAAGTATCATTCTGGTTTGAGGGTTTTGGGGGGTGGTGGGGGGTAAGTTATGGAAGTTTTCGATTCTATCGGGAGGTTTGGGCCAGTAAGGTTAGGGCTGTGAAAAATTTATATTATTGATTTTCCTGAATGTTTTTAAAAAAAAAATGGGGGGGAAATGGAATTATGTAAATAGGGGATGAAAGGCCGGGGATTTTTTGATCCAGTGTCATGTAGGAATATTATGGATTGCTAAGGAGAGATGATGAATGGGTTTTTTAAAGAAATGTAAAGAATCAAGTCGGTTCATTTACTGAAAAAGCCCTCAGACATTGAAAAATTTGGGCCCAAAAGGGATTTTGGATTATACTTGTAATTACAGTCAGCTCAGAATGATATTTTTCCCTGGAAACATACCCATGAATGGTGGCTTTTTTAGTAAGAAAAAATCGATATTTTGTTTTTTGTATAGGTAGGATCCATAGTAAATTCCTCGTCCGTTTTATGTAAATGCATAGAAAGAATATTGATGCCCCGTTTGCATGGATTTTTTGATTAATCAACCAAAATTTACGTCACGGAGAAGGGAATTATAGAGTCAAAGGCTAGGGCTGGCTGTAAAGTGAGCGGCTAAAAGATTCCGCTATTTGGGATGATTGGGGTTTTTAGAAAGACCCAAAAGTTTCAATATGCTGAAATATTTGATGGGGGGGGAAGTTTTAAACGGGGAATTTGTTTTAATGATGGGGATTGTTTTGTAGGGGGTCATAGAGGGTTTTTTTATAGTTAAAAACAAATGATTTTTACCGGAGGTCAGTTTGGTTCAGGAAAATGGTGTATTTTATGTTGCTAGTGTTTTGCTTTTTTTTTTGGGGGGGAGGTTTATGAACCTTTCCGTGTTTTGGTGCTCATTGGGATTAGCTTCTGGGTTTGGGGGCAGGTGGCTGAAATGGGAAGTTCTTTTCCCTTAATTTGTTTTTGATTTATCTTTGGGGGTATGTTGGGGTATTTGGTTACTCTGTTGCTATATCGGGGGGTGTATACCCAGAGGCTTGGGGGGCCCATTTTTTGGTTTTTTTTGGGTTTTTTGTTTTGTGATATTAACTTTTTTTATGGGAAAATTTTTAGGTTTAATTTCATTTGGTGTATATGGTAGGGTTTGGGGGGTTTGTTTCGTTGTTATATTAAGGAGGGATTTTTTGTTGCTTGTTGGATTTGGATTATTGTTAGCATTTTTTTTTGGGAGAGTTGGTTGGGGTTTTATTTTTGGGCAAGGGGAGGGTTATTTGTATTTAAAAACAGGATGGTTTTGTAATTTGTAGGACTGTAAAATTTTTTGATTTGTCCTTTTGGATTGAAATGATGTTTGAAGTAGTTGTATTGGGGTCGAGTTGTTGGACCCATGTTTTTAGTCAATTAAGTCTTTTTTTGGGTAGGGTTTTTGACAAATTTTAGATTTTTAGTGGTGGTCGATGTGATTTTGAAAAAGGGCCCGGTGTGAAATGAATTTTCAACTTGTTGTAGTGTTTTAGTTTTATTGTTATTTCTTTTTTATGTATGTTCCACAATAATTGTTTTATTGGGAATTTTTTTTATGTATTTTTAGTGAGTTTTTAGTGTTTGAATGGTTTATTTGATGGTTCCGGATTTAGCGGCTAGAGTAAGGGGATGAGCGGGAAAATTTTTTGGGGTGTGACCTTTTTTGGGTGATGGGGGTTTATAACAGAAGAATTTTTTTTTTATGTAGAGGGTCATTCGTGGTGTAAAATTTATGTTATTTGTAGAGAGGAGGGGGCTATTAGGGGTCAAGCGTTGATGTTGGTATTTTTTATTTCCCAAAAATTATATCTTGGGGAGAACCGATAGGAATGGTGGGCCGCTAGGCTATTCCATTGATGGTTTTTTGGTTGTTGTTGTTTGGGAGTGTGTTTTTTAAGCTTATTTTTCGGATGTCTTGTTCTTTTTGATATTATGAAAAGACCCGGGAACATAGGAACAATGTTGATTTGAAAGGGGATGGTAATCATGTAAATATGGCAAATCGGTTTATTGATTCCGAGGATTATTATGAGGCCCAGTTCTTGAGGTAGAAGGCGATGATTTTTTTAATGTCTTTTTGGGCAATAGACATAGTGCGGTAGATGGATGGGGGGTGCCCAGACCAAGGCAGATTGGTTAAGTATTTGTGCTTTTTATTGGGTGTATTTGTGTTAGAATAGATTCCGAGACTATGGTGCTGGGGGAAGAAGGGATGAAACGGGGGGGGGCCTTTCATTGCTGGGGGTAGTCATATGTGCAGAAAAATTGAGCTGATTTGCCAGTTGCGCCGGGATTAACTTAGGTAATTATGGTTTTTTTTGTGCTTAATGTTAGTGTTGATAATATCTCAGTTCCTAAGGTTGAGAGCAGGGCGATATGACTAAGTTTAGCCGGTCCCAATTGATTGTAATGATTGCGAAGGGCTGCCGTTAGCATTAGTTCGGGGACCATCAATTAATTAGCATAAAAGAAGGATTCACTCCTTCCGCCGGTAAGAGTTGCATAAAGTTCCCCGCCGTTGAAATGAGTAGGGAGATTAGGAAAATTAGTGGTTTTTTTGGAACTTTTTTGTTAGCTCATTAGTTATGTACCAGGGGGAGAATTTATAATTGATCAGGTAACGAATAGGGCTTAGGCAGAAATAGTGTGGAATTTTTGTTGATTATTAGGTTATGGCATTTTGTTGTTCCTGTAAATTTAAAGAAAGTTGATGTTGATTTTTTGGTTTGATGTTTTATGATCAATGTTGTTAAGTAATGAGAGTAAAAAAATAATTTAATGATTTTTGTGTTTTTTGTTTCTTTTTTTTGGAAATAATGGGGAGTGTTAGAAGTAGTAGGGAGGTTAGAATTATGGTATAATTATTGATTCTAGCATAACTTTATTTGAGTTGCACCAAGGTTTATGGTTCCTAAGACCACGGGATTGCTATTGTCCTTAAAAGTGAAGGGTCTGAGGTTTTATTTCAGGTATGAGAATTAGCAGTTCAGTTGAAACCCCTCGGCCAAGAAGGGGTTTATCTATTGTTAGGTCAGACCTAGTGTTTTATTAAACTATCTTGGCATTATTAATTAGTTCTGAGTCCAGGTAAGTAGTAGAATTTGGGAATGCATGAAGATTAAAATTTAAAATTTTCCCCGTGTTTGGGGGGTAGACTTTTTTGAGTCTTTTTTTGGGTTCCCTTTGTTGTAATTTAAAAATATTTGTAAGAGTAGATTGCTGTGATGGCTGCCCTTGGGGTTATTATAATTGTTAGGGGGGATGTTGAAAGTGTAGAAATTTAAATTTTCTCCAATCAGGTTGAGGGGGGGTAGTTGGGGTTTGTCTTTTAAAATTAATCAAGAGGTTTTTGGGGTATGGCTTTTTTTATGCCTCGTATGGCGAAGCATTCGGGGTTGTTCGTTCATAGATGTTAGCTGGGGAAAATAGTATTGAGGGGGTTAGGGGGGGCGACTATTAGAAACTGCTCCGAGGTGCTTTATGGGGTTTGAAGAGGGGGCAGAGGCTACTATCCATGGCCACTGAGGGAAAGGCAATAAGGGTTTTAGGTCTGTTTTTCAGGCATGTTAGTCCTGTCAAAAATTCCCCGGGTATTGGATTGTTGGGAGATTAAGGGGGTTGAGATGTTTGTTGGGGGGTTTTGGGGGTGAGCCAAACCACCAAGTTTTAATAATACGGTGCCAGACTATTGAGCCGGCAATGGTGTTTTATGTGCTTTGGCAGTCAGAGGGGGCCTGAAGTGGATTTTTTCAAGGAAGGTTTTACATGCTAGTCATAAGACATTTTTTGTGAGCTGGATGGGGGTTAGGTTTTTAAAAAGGTATATTAGGAAATTTGAGTTGTTTTTTTATTTTTAAGGAATAGGGGAATTGTGGAGGGAGCCTAGTAGTGTGTAGTATATAAAGTACCCCCAGTTAGTCGTTTTGGGTTTGGGGCCCATTGGGGATGATAATTAGGTTGGGATAAGAGAGTCAAATAAGATATAAAAAATGTTATGTTGTTTGTGATAAAGGGTTTTTATAGAAGTGTTTGTGGGGGGCAATGTTTATTAAAAACCCTTGTTTTTGATTAGGTTCTATTTTTTGGTGGTTTTGGGTTGGGTAATTATTATTGGAAGGGGTCAGAATGACAAGATAATTAGTGGGTGAGATTTGGTCAATAAATAAGTATTGATTGAAAACATGTTGTTTAGTATTATTGGTGTGTAAAGAAGGTTGGGTTATTAGTATTGGATGATTTTTGGATGTTAGGATTTTATTTTGGGATGGGGGGTTGAGGGAATTTATCATTTTTGGGAATTAAAATTTTTAGCATTTTAATGTTTAGGTTTTTTACGAAGTTTTGTTTTTTTTTGTGCGTAATTGTTACCAGGGTGAGGCCTGTGTTTTGCTTGCAGGCCCCCAAGGATTATAAAAAAGTGATTGGGGTGTTTGTGTTGTTGATTGGGGGAGTGCTATCGATAAAAATAGGATTGGGGTCATGGATTCTATGCATAGGAGTACGGATATTAGGTGGTTCGGTTTGTTGAGATTCCAATTAAGCTAAGAAAGGCGCTAATTTATTGTAAAATATATTTGTATCATGAGATTTAGGGGGCCTAAAGTTTGTTGAAGGGAGGTTTGTATTAAACAACCTCTAATTTTGTTCAATAAAGGGCCCTTGGCTTATTATATGCTAGTCCATTGTTAAAAGAAAAAAGAACATTTGTTGTGATTTATTAGATGTTTAATGCCAGGGATTAAAGAAGGAGGGATTTCAAGGTCGAATAGCAAGAAGAAAATTGCGATAAAAAAAAATTGAATTGATAATGGAAGTCGGGCTTCTAGTGGAGAGAACCCCATTGTATGGGGATAATTTCATGTCGGGGCTTGTTTTTGGTGCTAAATGATTGAAGGTAATAAGAATTAGTGGAATAGTTGTTTGAATAGGATTGTTGTTTTTAAATTTAAATTTTATCATTTTTTTATAAAATAAGATTAAATGAGTGAAGTCATTTGTATTTAATTACTAAAGTGATATGATCCCATCATAATTGAGGGAAGAGGAAGATTCAGACTATTTTCAGGGAAGGTCAGTTTTCATGGCGGCTTCAAAGCCGAAGTGATGCGTGGTTGTAAAGTGAAATAGGTTTTGTCGTCAGGCAACGATCAGGAATGTGTACCAACTTAGGGAAGCTAAAACTGTTGCAAAAAAGAAGGTGGATCCGTAAACTCCGTCATATTGTAAAATGAGGCTTCGTAGTTTTTCATGGCTTGTAGGGAGGTAAATCCGCCCCAATACAATGGTCATTGTTAAAGCAATGATTTTTTTTTCTTACCTTATAGAGTGAGGGGGCCCATGTTACAGTGAACCTGAGGCTAGCAAACTTTTTATTTGGTAGGGGTACTTCAAATGGGTTTAGGGAATGATACCTTTGAAAATATTAAATGAGGTGGGGTTGAAGCTTAGAAAGAAAAAGGTTCAGAAAAAAAAAAAATAAAATTCTGAGAAATAAACAGAATTATTCCGTATCGAAGGCCTTTTTCAGTTTTGTGGTGTCCCTGAAATGTCCCTTTCCTGTAAATTCCGTCATCATTGGTATGATGTCAGAGGTTGTAAATAATCCCAGGCTTATGGTTGTTGTTTTGAGTGTATTCATGCTACAAGTCCTGAGACTAGTGTGAATGCTGATATGGCACTTAAGATTTATGGCTAGGGGTCACTATGGGAACGGGTGTTTTTGGGTGGGTCATTGTTTTGTAAAAAGCATGTTATAAAGGGAAAAACATAGGCTTGAATAATAGCAACTGCAAACTCTAAACCATTAGTAGAATTAGAAGTATGCTGGAAGGAGGTTGATTATTTAATTGTTAAAAGCAGCTGTAAAATTATTAAGTGGAGGCCTCTGTTAAATCAGGGGGAATGGACCGAGCACAAATTGTAATGATTTACTAAAAAGAGGGTGGGGATTTTAAAGAGTTGGGGCGCCTTGGGAGCAGAGGGCTTGGGGGATTTGGTTTGGGGTTAAAGGGCCCAAAACGGGGTAATCAAAGTGGGGGTGCAAGGCTATGTTTACGGGGAAAATTGAGTTGTGGGTGAATGTATAAGGAATATTCCTCATTAAGTGTTAATAGTATTAGTAGCAGGAGGTTAAAAGGGGCCTATTTAAACCGTTTTTGGGGGTTGGTAATATGGGTGTTTTGTAATTTCTTTTAATATTCATTTTGTGAGTGTGTAAGTCCGATTAGGGAGGGGGATTTGTTAAAATTGGGCGTATAATGGGGGGAGTAAAAGGGATTGGTTTTTTGTTCCAAATATTTGTGGGATTTCAAATTGGTTAAATAGGTTTGTTATCATTGTTTCATTGGTTGTTTCATCTTTCTTTGAATTTTATTTTGGTGGGGTTTGGTTTTTTTAGTTTTTTTTTTTAAAAGCACAAATTAATCAAGTTCATAAAAATGTTATAAATCAGTTTGATGATTTAGTTGTGGCATTCACTTGGGGGGAAACTTTCTCTTAGCTTAAAAGGCTAGTGCTTTGCAAGCTTCCTAGTGAGTTTAGAGGGGGGAATTCGTGAATTGTTTTATTGTATTGGGTTCTGCTGTAATTGGTATAAAGCTGTGATTTGTGCCCGATTTCTTTTTACTGGCCGGTACTTTCCCGGTCGTATGGGTAAAAAATTTGTTGATTTTGTCGTCCGGGGACTGCATCTGTTTTTACCCGAGGTTGGAAGGCAGGTAGGGCGCTTTGTGTTACCAACAGTCGTACTGATTTTATTGAATTTTATTCGATTGTCGACCCAGTAGCGGGGGCCCATTTAAGGGGCTTGTTCTTTATTAGGGAGTCGAATGATGGCCCAGTCTGAATATTCGTAGCTTCAATATCATTGATGGCCCAAAAGTTTGATTTCGTGGGGGTTTTGATCTTCTAGAAGGTAAAGGGTCTGTATTGAGGGAAGGGCAATAAATATTAGTACTAGGTTTGGGAGGAGGTTCATATAAACTAGGTGGTTAGCATCATTTGAGAAGTGTCATAGATTTTTGTTGTGGGGATGGTGAAAAGGGTGATTATTACTGAAAGTCACCATTAGAGCATTGTTATGGCGAGTCGTTAAAGTAAAGAAATTCTTCTATTTTTTGGGAGAGTAAATTTAGTGAGATTTGGGGGAGGGTTCTACATTAGAATTTAAAGGATCAGTTTTGATTTTTGACAGAATCATGTAATGTAATATACTAAAGTTTTTTTTGAAGGAGAAGAAAGGGTTTTGTTTTGGTTTAAAAACCATTTTATGGGGTCACCCCTTCTTGTGTAGAAAACATTGGTGGTAAAGGTGGGGTTTTGGGGTGGGGGAAAAAATTTGGGTTCATTCTGTATTTTTTTGGTCAGTTTGATTTGGGAATGTTTTTGTTTTTGTGAATGCTTTTCAGATTAACCTGATTAAATTATTGTCTTATCATTGAGATGATGGATCCAAAATGATATGTGCTTTTAAAGTGTATAGGTATCTGGGAAGTGGGGAGTACGGTCGAGGTATTCCAATAGTCCTAATATGTTGTGGAAAGAATGTAATTTTCACTCTACAAATATGATTCAGAATGGCTATTCGTTTTAATTGAGAATCCTGTTAATATTAATCAGTATACAGTCCTCCTATAATTGCAAATACGGCCCCTATTGATAGGACTGGGGAAGTGGTGCTACTACATAGTATTTTCTTTAGTAGTGTGTCTAGGGATGAGTTTGATAGTATAATTCTTTAAAAACCTACGTGCAAATAAATAAACCGGTTTTGGCAGTATTGACGTTTCATTTGGTTTTTCCGCCAAAGATTGTAGCGGCTCAGCTGAATACCACCCTGTGGGGACTGCAATTGTTATTTTTGGGGGAGAAGTATGCTCTGCGATGTCAAGTCCGACTGTAAATAGGGTGTGCTCATACAATAAACTTAGTGTGGTAATAGCAAGTATGGCCTATACTATGCTATGATATCCAAATGGTTTTTTTTTCCTGAATAGTGGGTGAAATTGGATAATCGAAGTGGTAGAATTAAAATATATACTTCCTAAAAATCAGAATAGGTGTTGAAAAGAATTGGCCCCTTTTCTCCGGGGGGGCGAAGAATGTTGTTTTGGGTTTTTTGGTCTGTTAGAGTAGGGGAATGGCTCCCGCAACTGGAATGGCTAATAGAAGTAAGATTGCGGTGAAGAATACGGACGGGGGACGAATAATGGTCAGTTGTAGGGGGTTGTTGAGTGTGTTATATTAATGCAGGTTGTAATAAAGTTAATGTCCCAAGATTGAGGATGCCCGCAAGGTAATGGAAAATTGTTATGTCATTGAGGGGCTTAGGGTTTTTTTTCCTGCAGTGGGGATAAATTGTTCAGCCTTGTCTCACGCCGCCGAATTTTGATGACATTAGGAGAAAGGGAAAGAAGGATGGGAAGAAGCAGAAACTTATATTATTTTTTCGTGAAATGCTATGTCTGGGGCCCCATTAATGGTACTAATCAGTGCCGAATCCTCCGATCATAATTGTAATACAAAAGAAGATCATGATGAAGGATAAGTGTGGGTAAAGGTGTTATATATTGATTCCGTTGTATTGGCCCGGGGTTTAATTTTGTAGTGAATTAGAGGGGTAACTGGAGTTTGGGAAAGCCGGCTATGGCGCCGAATAGGAAGTAAAGGGTTTCCAATGTCTTTGTGGTTTGATAGAAATCAGGGTTAGTGTTGACATGGTAAGATGGCTGAATTTAGGCGGTGGTTTGAACCATGATATGGGGCCCCATCAGGCCAGGTAGATGCAAATTGCAAGTTTGGTTTGAAAAGCAGATTTTCGTAGCCTAAAATGGAAATATAGTAAAAAAACTGATGCCTGCTAGTTTAGGTAAATATGTTAACTATTTTTTCGGGACGAGCCCGCCGGTTTTATAGGCCTTATTTTAATGAAAATATCTGCTGTATGCAGATGATGTGGAGAAAGTCCATGGGTCTTTCAGCTTAAGGGTCTTCCTTGTTTGTGGTGTTGAAGGCCACCGGTTTAAATAAGTTTTAAACCTAAGTTTTATATGGGATTTGGGATTAATGGGTTATAAATAGTGCTGTTGAGATTTGTTTTAGTCGATTTTGGTTTGGGTTCGGCCTTGCGATGAGGGGTTGTATTGGTGATGTGAGTATTATAATCAGATGGGGAATTGGGCAGAATATAAGCTGATTAGTGATGGTTTTGATTGCTAGGGGTTGGGGAGTATTGTGAGTTTTTGTAGAGTTCATTAAGAGCCAGTATTTTGGGGTGAACCCTGTAAATGGGTAGGCCGGATAATATTAATAGAGCAAAGAAAAGGTATTTTTGTAGTTGTCCGTTGTGGTTAAATTTTTAGTGTTTTGTTGATGCGTTTGTTTTTTATTAGAAAAAATTTGGGGGGGTCATAATGATGTAAAGGAAATATTTATAATTAAAGTTTGGGGAGAGGGCTAAATTATGATGGTTCAGCCTAGGTTATTAATTGATGAGTGTTTGTTTTTGTAGTTGTGTTTGGTTAATGCTCAACCCGCCAACAATTATTGATAAAATCGAGGGTGTTAGAAGGGTGGGGGTTTATGTTGTTTGAGATTATGTATATTTAAAGTAATAGGGGGAAGTTTTGCTGCTGAAAAAAGGGTTTCGTTTAGTGTCTTGTATTTCTTCTGGAAGTCAGAAGGAACTGGCCCTATTTTTATTTATTAGGACAGGGCTATATTTTGGGAGAATTTTTTTTAAGTTCTATAATATCCAGCTGCCGGGGTTTCGGAATAGTTGTGCTGGGTGGGAGATTATTGCGATGCAATTTTTTGTGTTAAAAAATTTGATGGCTTTATGCTCGTGTGGGGTTTTTGGGTTTTTAAATGGTTGGTAGGATGGCTAATATGTTTAGTTCTAATCCGATTCAGGCTATGTCGTGAGCTTGATATGGTTTGATGGTGCCTATAGCAATACTTAGAGCAGGGATTATGATGGATGTGGGGGGAATATAATAGAGGTGTAATTGTTTGGGGGATGGGCCCAACTGCTTATGTAGCAGATCCTAATTGGAAGGAGATGTTGTCTGTGTTTATTTCATCAAAATAACCCTGTCTCGGGACGTTCTGTTTAAGATAGAGAGTAGTATAGGGTATGCAAAAATTTTGGATTTTTTGTGGAGGTTCGAGTCCTCTTCAAATTTTTGGGTGATTGGAGGAAGAATGATTGATACAGGTATTATTGTATTAAAAGCAAGATGCTAAGGTTATAGGCAGAAATTGTTTTCTAGCAGGCATTGTTGGTCATATCGAAATCGTGGATAGGTTGTCCGGATTCAGATAAATCCATGGTTAAAATGGGGTTTTATTATTAGATTTATTGGGAAATGTGGTTGGATCAGTGGTGTTGGGCTTAAAAAGGATTACTGATAGTGTATTTATAATTAGAATGTTTGAGTACTTACGGGGAAGAAAAAGAATATTCGCTGGCATACTTACGTTGAAACCAGATACAAAATTTGATCCTCGTGACTGGTTGGTTTGTTTCGGCTAGTGTTGATACGAACATAGGCTAGAGAAGGGATATTGGGCTAACTATGTTTTTTTCCCGAAATAGTTGATTGTGTAGCCCCCTGTTTGAGATGCATGTTAAAAAACCTATGTAACTTCATATGAGATTGTCCAGTGATGGCCCCGCGGGCCCCAATTAATGGTATTTTGAATTTGCCCCCCCATCCTGATCATATAATGGTATAACGATACTTGAGATAGCTTAATAAGAAAAGGTTGATGTTTACCAGCGGATATGGCATAGGAATTGTGGTCCATATTAATTGCTAGTTTTAAAGGCTAGAATAGGATGAAAAATATGGTTTTTGATGATAATGTTGGTGATGGGTTCTCTTTAAAATTTGATTCCGTCTGTAGGCTGTAGGAGCCCTTTTTGTCCAACGATTTTTGGGGCCTTTTGCGTTGTTGTGCAGAGCTAATAATCTTTCGTTCTAAAGGGTTAAAGGGGGATATTAAAGTGGTAATACAATTGTCAACAGGTTTTTTTTTGTGGTGCTTGATTTTTGGAGACGATTTGGAGTCTGATTAAAGGTAGGTCTTTGCATTTGCCTGACCCTGCCTACACCAAAGGAAATTCTTGTTTTAGGATTGGAAAAGCCTAGGCACATGTTTTGCACTTTAGATTTTTCAGTGCGTTGTTTGAAGGACTCTTCAGGGTTGGTCCTGCTTCATCGGTCCTTTCGTACTAGGGCGGAGCGGTAACAGATATAGACCGACCTGATTATTCGGTCTGAACTCAGATCGCGGATTTTTTTTCGTTGAACAAACGAACCGTTAGTAGCTTCACCACTTGGATATCCCGGTCCAACATCGAGGTCGTAGATATTTTGAAAGAACCTTCAAGAATGTGGCGCTGTTATCCCTGGGGTATTGTTCATTGATCAGTATTACTGGGTCTTGCGGTTTGAGCCCAATAGATTGTGATCTGGGTCATATAGAGGTTTTATTTATTGCCCCAACTTTAAAAAATTTGCACCCTATGTTTGGCGGTAATTTAAAGTTTACAGGTCTTTTTGTCTTGTTTTGGCATGCCTGCTTTTGTACAGGCAGATAAACCACCGACCGTTTTAAAAGAAGTTTTTTTCTCATGGGCCTCCCTACGTCTTTATTTAGAAGACAAGTGGGTTGCGCACCTTTGGACGGGTTATCGCGGGTTTCCTTTTCACTGGGCAGGCATTACCTTTAATACTTGTTTCAAGGTTTTTGGTAAACAGTTGAAAGGTTGGTTGCCGAGTTCCTTTTGAAAACTTGTGTCTTCTGATTGTAATCCCATGTCGCTACAGTTTATTTTATGGTTGTGGGAAATTTTTTTTCATTTTCTGAATATGTTGGGCTTTTTTTTAGAATTCATGTTACCTGTTCTAGCAGGGTTTCTTCTATAGTTTTATAGAATGGCCAAGATGGGAGATTTTTGTGGTTTTGTATTTATGTGGTGTTACTGTGACGTAATATTTAGTGGGGGGCGCTTTAAGGCCAACTGGTTAAAAATTTTGGCTTTCTCTCCACTTTGGAACAAAACAGAGTGTACCTTTATTACTATATCTTGGCAAAGTATTTATTATGTTCTTATAGTTAGCCAAGGTTGAACTTAAATTCATTATTCAGGAACCAGCATCGGTAAGTTGTTTGGTTTGCCTCTATTCTCGTTTCATTCTTTTGTAACAGAAATGAGTTGGTTCTATAAAACTGTTGAGAATAGCTACCATTCGGGGACAGGAGGGGGGGCTTCTGTCTGAGTTAGACTGGTGACAAGATGCAATAGGTATGTGGTTTTATCTCTGCCCTTTTTGCTCGAAAATATTGGTTTTTAATTTTCCTTCACAGTACTGTCTCTATTGCGTCAAATTTGAAGTTTGCT
>JAPFRF010000422.1:0-15343 GCA_029282475.1 Phrynocephalus forsythii | reverse complement strand
CTAGAACGTGAAACTGACCAGACTTGAATCCTGAAGAACGTCCACCCGTGACGCTTGATCTTTGTCCCCGTGTAACGCCGCAACCTTGAAACCGCTGTCCTGGAGGTGTTTTCCAGCTCTTCCACCCTCACTTTGGTTGGAAGCAAACACGAGCACGTCCCCCGCATCCACCATCTGCGGAAGCTTGCTGAGCATCCACTGGAGTTTGTCTGCGTCGGTTGCGATGACTTGAGCTACTTGTGTGACGTCCTCGTTGGCTCTGCCGACTTCTCCAGCAGTCACGCACGGGCCGAGAGAACTTCCCGTGCCAGAGTCTCGACTCTCCGAGGGCATTGTTGCCGAAAAGAGAAGGATTTGGCGGTCAGGTCGAATCTGTCCCGATGGACCTGATTTGAGGCTCGAAGCCAAGATCAAACATCCTGTCGGCCTCGTCCAAGACAGATAAGTTGCCCGGAACATTGTTAGCGCTTTCATCTTGAGCATATCAATGAGCCTTCCCGGAGTTGCCACAACTATTTTCGCAGCCTGCCTTGAGCTCCTTGAACTGGTCGAGCTTGGACATTCCGCCAAAGACGCCTGACACCCGGATCCCATAAGGCTTCGCAAACTTTCTCGACTCGTTGAAGATCTGCTGAGCCAGCTCTCGCGTAGGAGCACATATCACTCCGATAGGACCCTCGCCTTTACCCAGCTCCTCCTGATCCATGATGTGCACGATCATGGGCAGGACGAAGGCAACAGTCTTGCCTGATCAGTCTTGGCAATGCCGATGATATCACGTCCAGACAGAACGATCCGGAAGAGCCTGGCATTGAATGGGTGTTGGGTTCTCGTAACCCTGCTTGGTGATGGCACCCATAAGTAAGCTGTCCAAGCCAAGCTCTTTGAACTGCTTTACGGGCCGAGGAACATCGAAGCCAGATGTTCTTACTCAATGGACTGTCGATAGCTTGTGACATCCTCTTCGCTCAATCCTGGAAGAGGAACACAAGAAAACTTTGTTATAGGCAGAAGAAAAGATCTGCTACGTTACCTGAGATTGAAGCGTCCTCCTCGTAAAAATCCTTGTCGAAAGGAGCGTATTGGAGCTGGCTATGATCCAGAGGCGCGAGCGCGGTCGATCTTCTTGCGATCCGCAGTGATAATGGCATTGTCGTCCGAGTCGTAATCCACCATGCCTTTCTCCACGGCTCTGGCAGCGGCATGGACCTCCTCGTCGGAATCATAGCCAGCGTGAAGCGCCTCGGCAGCCAGAGAGAGTCAGCATCACGGCGAGCTTTGAGGAATGTCTCCATCGGATCATCCTCCTCCTCCTCCTCTTCCTGGATCCTGGAAGGCTTGCTGCCGGGTGTAGGGATCTCACTTACCTCCTCGTGAATGCCCTCCATGAATGCGTCGGAGGATCCACTTCGTCCTCTCCATTTTCCTTCTCTGGCGCTGCTGGCGCTGCTGGCGCCGACGGCGATCGATCCTCCTCGTACTGGATGCTGTCAGATCGTCGCCATCGTCCCATCCCAGCCTGCTGCGCTTCATCCTCGCCTAAAGAAATATATTTTAGGGTTCTTGAGCAATCTAGGTAGGGCTTTGGGCGATGGCTATGGCGTCGATACGAGCTGCGCAGAAGGCGGCGCCGCTGTTCCGGCAACGCTTCGTCTTCACGCAGAGCAATCTGGGGGCAGGCGCAGCGCTTCGAGCTTCCAATGCGGCTATCGCGCGGCTGAGGTAGAGCTTTCTTGTTTTGCTTGAGTGATTATGGTGAGATTGGGATTGTTCTTCCTTGGCGGCAGCACCAGGAGCAATCTTTGGATACTATGCTTCCCAAGCACAGCGCCAGGGCTGCTTCTCGCCTCGTCTCGTGCATTTCAATGGGCTCCGTGCGTCACGGTGCCGAGGGTGACAAAATTTCTCCTTTGGTTTGCTTCTTTTCAGATCATCAATGAATTCTCTTGTTCGCGCAGGCTATTTCGTGCGCTACGTGAGCCCTTACTGAGGCTAAACCGGTACGGAAGGATGTGTACGTTAAGGTGTTTGAACGGGTCAGCATTTTGTTTTTCATAAATTTTTAAAAAGGTTTGGTCTGTTGCAACTTCTTCCGCTGTTCTTGACGAGACTTTGCTTTGCTTTTGTGAGACCTGTGGACGCCGCCCGCCACCTCCGCTCCGCCAGCCCGGTGGACGAGCGCCGCCTCTCCTGCATGGGCTTTAAAGTGGAGGAGGAGAATGGTGCAGGCTGGGAAAGGAGAAGCCAAGCGGGAGACCACCAAACCGAGCGCAGCGGCCCATGATCTGGCAGGATGGCATGGCCGAGGTGAAGGAGACGTTCGGAGGGTGGCATTGGTGAAGCACGCTGGGTTCTCGGTGTGGGATGACCCGCGCAGGGTCCCACGCTTGAGAAGATCTTACGGTGGAACAGGCAGGCCAGGAATCTGTCACAGGTGCCAAAGTCACTTCGAGAGAAAATCCCCGTCAAGGTCCTCAAGGAGATTCAGAACAACCGCTCGGTCACTGGCTACGTCTCTCAGACACACCTCCAGAACGTCAAGGGAATGTGCCAGCGGATCCACTCGCAAAGTCGTTCAACGAGCGCCGGAAGAATCTCTACGACCCGACCATGTATCCAGTCTTCGTCCGCCGTCCTCCCTGTGGCTTGCCTCATCGACACGTCCGAGCTGGACACCAGCCCGAAAACATGCACTCTCACTTCCGGAGCCGCAGGAGGCCTTACTCGTCCCCGCGCGTATGATCCCTATGGCTCCGCTCTCCTACGCCTCAGCCGTTCAAGCTGCTCTACGATATCTCAAACGGTTCGTATCCAGTGTGCTCGTTCGCCAAGAGGCCCAGGTCGGAGCTGCGGCACTGCCTTCCTCGACCAGCTGCTGCGGTCGACTGTTTAACAGGTCTGCGTCTGCGATGGCCAGAAATCCGTGCTGGACATTGCAGGCTCTGGAAGGCAGCGGGGATCGTCAGCTCCTACTGGGAACAGTCACCGGCAGCACAGGTCTCGAGGCCGCCTTCCGTTTCATCGCCGTCGTCGTCAGCAAGCAGCACACCCAAAGCATCACTGGGGATGGCTGGACTTTAGAAGGAACAATGCGCCGCAGCAGGGCTATCAAGCAACCGGAGCAGCAGCAACGAGGGAGAGCAGGCCACCGTCAAGGTGCGCAGACCGGCCACCACCTTCCAGCAGATCGTCGTGGAGGATCAATCTGGTGGAGCGTCCGACGCTGGAGGATCTATCAAACCGCAGCACCTATTCGGACTGCGTGTCCCTCGATTCTCTTGGGATGCCGGTTCTCTTCTCCTCGAGCAGCCGACAAGCAACCAAGCCCAAGGTCTCGGTTCCAAAGCTACGTTTGAGAGGTGGCAGCAGCCCGAGGAAATCTCAGGTGACATCCTCAGCGCTCAGTATCGTGGAGCACGCGGAACAAAGCAAGCAGATCGAGCTGTGCAGCGGCGTTGCGACGTGCTCGGAGGGGACGAGGAACTTCGGGTATCGTTTCAGCAGGAGCAGCAGGAGGCGGCCGAGACCATCCACAGCCAACGTCCGCCGCTGGTGAATCAATCCTCGGATGGAGAGTCCTTCTCGGAATGCAACTGGCGGCCGCAATCGGCATCAATGCAGTGGGTCGCAGGAGCTCGAGGGTGACTTTCGCATCTCCAGTCGAAAGCAGATGGGATAGCAGCAACAAGTCTCGCCTCCGCAGCAGCATTGATTCTCCGGGAGAAGAACTTGCAAGCGGCGGAGAAGTGGAGGAGGAAATCCTGCTCGAAGAGGAGAAGGAGGAGGATGATGTGGTGGTGGTGGGAACAAGGAGGAAGAACAGGAAGAACAGGAGGGAGAAAGAGGAGGAGCGGGCCAATGGCAGCAACGAGGACGTGATAATCAAGCACTCGTCCGACCCGTACGTGGATTTTAAAGAGCTCCATGATGAGCATGATTGAGAGCGAGGGGCTGGAGATGGAGGAAGCAGCAGCCAGGAATGGACGAGCTCTTCCAGTATTACATGGATCTCAATCCTCGAATGCACCATCATTCTAGCTCGAGTCATCCGCGACATCAAACAAGAGTTGGATGACCAGCGAGCCCAAAGTTCCAAACTCTCCCCCTCGTCAACTTCGATCTAGGTGTCTTTAACGTTTTTTCAATCAAGTGGTATTTTCCTTGGCATTGTCTTGGTGTATATAATGGATTGTCATAGTATGGCATTAGTCTTTGTTTGATATAAGTAAGACTCACTGACTGACCCAGTGACCACAATCTTGGCAAAGTCATGATCGGGATCTTGGATAATGATAATCGCATGTTTAAAGGCATTAGTTTTTAAGGCTGGCCGACCGTGGAAGAATCCAGGCATGCATGCTTGTGATTAGCTTGTGATGGCTTAGCTGTATTGGTGGCACTTGGCATATTCTTTTTCTCCTTTCCTCTACCGCATAGGTTCGTTATGTGGATTCATGAACCGGACCACCGGGCGCCCATGGCCGTCCATTCGTCCGTCCCTGGCACCCATCCATCCGTCCGTCCATCCAGCCGTTATACGTTCTTCCCCAGCGGTGAAAGTGGCCGGGCAAGAAAGGAAGGGCTCTAGAACGGTTAGATGGGGGAATATCCGCGGTCACATTTTTACCACGAGGGACGTGACACGAAATTTTGCCTCTCGGTTAACGTGTGAGATTTTGTCAGGGTTTATGTTTATGACTTGTGGGTGCAATGCCGCAAATTCTTTTTTCTTTTACGTGAAATACGTTAACGACCACATCCGCCGTCGATCGTGCGGTCGGATTAAAAAGGGCCCAAGTCCGAGAGTGGGGCATTGTGTGTTCTTTGCGCGAGGGAGGGCGTGGCGCGGCGCGGGCGAGTGGGAGCTGGCGAGCGAGCGAGGCGGCGGCGGCGGCCCGGCGACGACGCGTAGGCTATCTTCTTCTTGTTCCTTCTGGCGCCTTCGATCAATCATCCATCGCGCGCACGCGCCCCCGTCTATCCTAAGGTGAGAGATTTCACCATCGATCGGCGAAATATCTTTCGATTTCTCCCATTCTCTCTTCTCGCGTGTTTCTTGATCGATCGATGGATGCCCGGTTCTTGCAGGCGATACGAATTTGCACATCTCGTGCATCATGACCGCGACGATACTGCTCACTTGTGTGCGCTCCTCCTCATCGGCTGCCGATATTTCGGAGTAAATCGCGCAATGTAGCCCCAGATCTGTGCTCGGCGATCTGATGGACGTTTCTCTTGGCAGAAACGCATCGCGGAGTGTCGGGAAAGATCCGGCCTTCGCTCTCTCGGGCGAGACCATTCATCACAGGCTGGAGACAGGATCCTATGGTTCATCTGACGCAAGCTCCGGAGAGGACATGGAATTCGCGCATCGAAAGCCATGCTTGCTGCAACGTCCCGGAAGCTACTTGCTGGAAGTAAGCCTCTTCTTCTCTCTGGATTCCTTCTTCATGACTATAGATCATCGGGCTGTGTGTCAATGCATTATAGATTATTTATTCTCTTTGGTGTGATCGATGCTAGTTGCGTCGCGTGCGACTTGGGCCCTCTTTCCTCGGCGACTCTTTATCTCTGCCTGTGTGCCTGCTTGAATGATCTTCATCGCGATCGAAGCCGGGAATGTTTGCTTCAATGTGGTCGATTCGATTCTAGCCGAGCTAATTCCTCGCCTTTGGACATTGCCAGATTCGTGCACCAGCAAAGACATTAGCATTTCTCAAGGCCGCGACAGCTCGTCGTCTGGGATCCCGCAGTACGTTGTCCAGATCGTGAATACCTGCATGTCCGACTGTGCGCCTTCCAACATCCACGTCTTCTGCGGCTGGTTCGCTTCGGCGCCGCTTGTCAATCCCAAGGCCTTTCGGCGGCTGAATTACGACGACTGCCTTGTGAACGATGGGAAGCCACTGAGACACGGCGAGATCATCCGCTTCCAGTACGCCAACTCCTTCATGTATCCTCTCCGGTTCAAGTCGGCCAAGTTCTGCTAAGGATCAGGTACTTTGGAGAGATGGATCCAGCAGCGCAGGGCAGCAAATCTAAAACTAGGAACCAAGGAATTCGAGCACGGACGACAGCTTGTATAGCCAACTAGGAAGGAAAAGGGAAAGGGGCAGCAGAAGAATGACTTTGGTGGACAGGACATTTTGGGACAGCAGGACAGGACAAGGAACAGGACATGGAGCTGTGCGTGCATTTTGATTGACTCGAGAGATTTCCAGGATACGTAGCTGTAGAGCTAGCTCAGAGATTTTTTGGAAGACGATGGAGGCAACACCGAGCAACGAGGCCAGGCCGAGCGAGTGTGAGCTCTCTCGATCGAGACACTCTGCATTGGGACTTGACGACACTCTCTCGGTGTCACTTTGGCCACTTTGCGACTACGGTACATATATATAGAGAGGATTCGACGGGCAGCCAGCAGCAGCAGCAGATCGGCGGCAACACCCATTGAAGTGAAGATCGTCTCGTCATCCGGCGATGGATCAGCCAAAACTTAAGAGTACCTACATTGTTTCGCTTTGTTTCTCTGCTTGCTGAGCTCTGCGTTTGAAGTAAATACATACGACCAGCTAATAATCTCCGCTGTGATGTCCATGAGTGACGAGCGAGCGAGAGAGCGCTGCGAGCGTCTCCTTTTCGCTGCAATTGATCATCGACCCGATCGATCACTCCAGGGACTAGCTGAAGTGAGTGATAGACTGGTACACCATCAATCGAGCTCGGTGGTAGTAATGGCCGCCGTGGTGGTGGTGACGCTGAGCGATTAAAAAAAGAGACCACAGTCTGGGGTCTGGGCTGGATGGATGGACTCTGCTATTTGTCCTAGCTATCAGGCAAGAGAAAAAAATGGGACAGTCTCTCTTTAAATTCCTTTTCTTGCGGTCCGGGACTGGAAGGAATCTGATGGAACTTCCCTATCTCGGCCATTATATCATACAAACTGACCTCTCTTGTGTGTGTGTGTGTGTGTGTGTGTGTGTGTGTGTGGCTTTCTTTCATATCATACCCAGCGTTACATCACATTGTTTCATTTTCTCCAACTGACTTGTTTGTTTTTTTTCTTTTACACTGTACTCTTATTTATAACAGTAGAATACACATCCGATCCACTTCTACTATACACTTGTTTGGGGTCAACATAGCACGACGCGTCCACTTCGTATCTCTGCCAGCTTTGACTGCGCTAATCATAGTTTGAACTATTCTGGGATACTTTTTAAATTTGAAGATTTTGGTGGGAAAATCTCTTTTGCCTGTGTTTCTAGGGTTAGGGCTTTGAGGCGTCTCTTCATTTTCCCAAGAATCTCGACAGGGGATGGATGATCGAGGCAAGGTGATGCGGCGAGGGAGGAGGAAGCGGCAATGTGGCGCTCGGCGCCACAGTGTTAGGGTTTTAGAGATGGATCCGGGGGACGATCGCCGTGGCAGCGGCGGCAGGCTTGATAGGGATGCGCCGCGCGCTCAAATTTTGCCCTCTCGTGGAAGCCGCGAATGTGAGTTGGTTTGATGAAAGTAGCGGCAGGTTCTCTTTCTCTTCGTGCGCTCCGGGTGGTTTCGTCCTCCACTAGGGGGCCCCTCTGGTGCCATGCTATCGGCGGCAGGATTCACTACGCAGATTGTCCCTGTCGCCTCCTGTTCTTCGTCATTGCAATCATCCACTGCTAGTGCTTCCTCGTCCTCGTCTTCTAAGCTCCCGATTGTGCGGTTTGGGAGGCAGCAGAGTTTTTCGGCCAATGTGTTTGTCAGAAGAACTTTGATGGTTTTGAATGCGGTAGTAAATGGAGTTGCTGGAAGAAGCGGATGAGATTGACAAGGGCAGCCAGGGACGAGCCTTCTCCTTACCTTGAGCCTGATGCGCGCTCGGTACGTCCAGACTTTACTAGTTCTTCTTTTGGTTTCTCACCATTTTGGTCGATCGATTCGTGCATGCAGAGTGTTCTTGCCGTCATCTGGGTGGTGGTGCCGGAACCGTTGCATCCCTTGACCAAAGAGCGCGCGAAACCAGCTGTGCCCCTGGGCGCCAGCTACAGGCTCATCGACATTCCCGTGAGCAACTGTATCAACAACAACATTCCCCGGATTTACGTCCTCGCAGTACAACTCAACGTCTCTCAACAGTCACCTGTACAGGCCTACGCTGGGAACATGGGAGGCTTTAGAAACGATGGTTTTGTGGAAGTGCTTGCGGCCGAGCAGAGCTTAGATAATCCTGACTGGTTTCGTGTAAGTCCATTCCTTGGCACAGCCACACACGACTTTTTCTTCTTAACTAAAGGTAAAAATAGGATTCTTTCTTCGTTCGTGGTTTGACTTGTCATCCTGCTGCTGCTGCTGCTGCTGCTGCAGGGTACAGCCGATGCTGTCCGGCAATATCTATGGATTTTTGAGGACCAGGACGTCATGGAATTTTTGATCCTAGCAGGAGACCACTTGTACCGCATGGACTATCAAGGTTCATTCGGAGCCACCAAATCAAACCAAGGCAGACATCACTGTTGCCGCTGTTCCAGTGGAGGAAAAAAGAGCCACGAACTTCGGTCTCATGTGAAGATCGATTCAGAAGGGAAAATTACCGAGTTTGCTGAGAAGCCAAAGGGTGGGATACTTCAGGGCATGAAGTGCGTGCATCTTATTTGAGTTGAATCCTCAACGTCGCCTTCGGACATTCTTACAGGTGGACACAGCTATCCTCGGTTTAGATCCTAAGAGCTGAAGCGTTGCCATATATTGCCAGCATGGGTATATACGTTATCAGTAAGGAAGCGATGTACAAGTTGCTGCATGAAAAGTTTCCAAATGCAAACGATTTTGGCAGCGAGATTATTCCTGGAGCGACTCAGCTTGGCATGAAGGTAAGTTTTTTTCTTTTGTGTCTCTCTCAAGCCTTTGTGATTTTTAATCTTTTGTTCTACTTTCTAGGTACAAGCCTACCTGTTTGATGGATACTGGGGGGGATATTGGCACAATCGAGGCTTTTACAATGCCAACATAGGATTGACTAAGAGCCCTCCTGAATTTAGGTGCACAAGTTTTCAAGGTTTTCTTATCAATACTTGACGGGACATTCGTGGAATTTTGATTCTCAGTTTTGATGACAAGCATTCACCAATATATACGCTCCCGAGGTGCCTACCACCCTCGATAATGCACGATGCGGACATCGTGCAGGCATCATTGAGAAGGCTGTGTCATTCAGGCAAGTAAAATTATCTAGAGCGTGCTTGAATAACTTCTAACAACTGCTTCTCTACGCCAGAATTGCAAAATCTATCACTCCGTGGTCGGCCTGAGGTCGAATTGCAGAGGGTGCGGTCATTGAGGATTCTCTTCTTATGGGATCGGATTTTTGGAGGTGTGTTTCAAAGCTTTTGAGTGCTTGCCGTTAGGAATTTTGCCCGGTTTTTCCAGCAAGAGGAGCACCGAGAACATCTCCATTCCCATGGCGGTGTGCCCATTGGCATTAGCAAATACTCTGTCGTCCGAAAGGCTATTATCGATAAGAACGTTCAGAATTGGTCGGAATGTGAGGGTATGGACGGTAAAGAAAGCTGTTGACACACATGACCTTACTTTCTTCTTGGGCTGGACTGCTTTTTCTTTGTTCAGATCATCAACAAGGATAACGTGTTGGAGGCTGCAAGGGAAACAGAGGGCTACTTCATTAAGAATGGGATTGTGACGATTATCAAAGACGCAGTTATTCCAAACGGCACAACGATTTGAGCTGAATTCGTCGCATCTGATGCAAGTACGTACATAGTGTGTATATTGGACGAGGAGGACGAGTGTTGTCTGTAAATTTGTGTAGGCAATGAATTCGTTTTCATTTTTTGTTTCTTGGTTTTTTGTTTTTCTTTCTACTGTTTGAAGAGTATTTGTGTTAGCTTAGTTTTTTCTTTTCTGACGAAGACGAGAATGATTGATTGATTGAATAAGCGCAGCAGAGCAAGGATATGTTTCCACGTGACATATACGTCCGCCAAAGGTGACTGCCACGTACCGGTTGTCTCTCTTCTCTCACAGGTATGGCGGCCGAAGGCGAAGCAACAGCTCCCCATCGCCGGCTCCTCCGCCTCTCAAGGTACTGTGGCTTTCTCTTCTTCCTTGCGAGCATCATGTAGTTACTGCTAATTTTTGACAGGAGCAGCCCTCGGTGGAATGGCGGTGTTTGGCGTGGTTTTCACTGCGCCATCCAAGGCCTGGGTTCCACAGAGTTGCATTTAATGACGAGCCAGAGCCAGAGGAAGCTGGTAGCAACGATTGCAAGCATTGGGAGAAGCAGCGGTGGAGTTCATGGTCACAGATCGCGGAAAGGAAGGCGGAGGAGATCACCTCGAAAGTGAGAGTGGAAGCGAAAGTCAAGATGAAGCGTTGGTAAGTAAGACTCACTCGTTCTCTTTCGCCAGGTTTTTACTTTATGTTCTATTTTACAGCAGCAAAGTGCATGCGTTTCCAACGAAGGAAATGGAAACTCGAGAGTGACAAGGAAAACGTCCAGTCGCAACAAACGGGCATCAAGGCAGAAGAAGAGAAGGAGTCAGGGGTTTGATTCGCCTGTTGAGGAGGTGATAGCACCCGTGGCTGTGACAATTGTCTCGGACCCCGAGCTCTTCCAATCAGTTTCTCAGGGAGCATCATCAGGCGAATGACGACGAGAATGAGCAAGTGAGCTCGAGTGTGGCCGCAGTGGACGAGAACACCTCTGCTGTTCAAGAGGTGGAAGATTCATCGGTTTCTGAAAAATTGTGGAGCAAGTAGCAGAGATCAGACGCAAATGGCCGAAGCGGTGCACAGAGTTGTCGACGAAGTGATACCGGAGCAGGTGACACAGGCCGCGGAAGTGCTGGTGGAGCAAGTCGCAGCACTCCCGATGGTCGAACAGGTTGCCAAGGTGACTGAACAGGTTGCCAACTTACTCTCCAGCGATGGCGAGGAAAGCCTGGAAAGCGATGACGAGTTTGAGGCCTACACCACGTCTGATCTGCCTGAGTTTCGGGGTATTCGAGGCCTTGAGAACTTCACTGTGCTACAGGACGAACATGGGGTAATGACCGTGATTTACGACTTATATCTCTACATTCTCAAGAAGCCGGGGCTGGATTTTGTACTAGGCATGTTTGCTGCGCCAGTGGCCGTAAGTATGTTCTTCACGCTGCTCTATCTGCCTCCAGCTTCAGGGCCTGGATTTTGCAAGCAACGTGGTTCAGTATTCTTCGTCATCGAAGTTTTTGAGCACGGCCTGGAACTGGACTGGGAGGCTGTGTTTCGTGTGCTCATGTTTAGCATCTCCTTGTCTACAGGACTCAACCAGAGTTGACACCACTCACTCCTTACACGCTCGTCGTCGCCAACATAAATGCTCTGGTTGCACAGCTCCTGTTTGTGTTTCTCAGCGGTGCAGGTGCTTTTCTCTTTTGCAAGATTTGGTCCCTGAAACTTGTTTTGTGAATCTCGGCAGTGTTCGCGAGATTGTCCCAGCCGTCACAGCCGATCCGGTGTTCCTCTGTGGCATTGGTGAGCCCATCGGACTGCAAAAAGAAAACGGTCGTTCTGTCAGGTAAGCTTGAAGGCAACTTTTACTGCCGTTTTCCTCTCCACTCACGCTTCCCTGACTGTGGGCAGAGTGTTTATGACTCGTTACGTTCTGGCTGGACCTCAGCCTTGTGAGCTCGTCGATGTCAAAGTTGATTTGAGCTACAAGTACAACACCATCACCGGAGCAGGAACTTACTTTCGAGCTCAGCAGTCCTTGAAGCTGGTATGTTCAGTTGTTTTCTAGCTAGCCAAATGAGTCTTTGGGTTAAAGCACTTGCCAGATTCGCTCCGAGGTTGCGTACCTCAACCACGGCATGCTGGTCCGCCACATAATCGACGAGTCGAGCCCTCTCAACAAGCGAACTCCGGAGATGCTCAAAAAAGAAGATGGAATCTTCACGCTGAGCGTGGTAGAGTATTTTACGAAGTCATTTGTTTCTCGTTTCTAATCGCTTGCCTCGCTAAAATTTGCAGGTGGGACTGGAGCGAAGCTCCATGCAATCAGTGTTTCACGCACAACACTACTCCATGGACGACGATCACGTAATCTGGGATGCTGAGTTCCAAGATATGATCTTGATAAGCAAGAAGAACATGCGTATCGTGGATCACTCTAAGCTCAGCCAGTGGCGGCCGGTTAAGATCCTGATAGCTGAGACACTCTTTACAAGTTCTACAAGAGAGTATGGCAAACAGGCGTAGATGGACCTATTAGTTCCATCTATTTGATATCCTTCTGCACTGGAGCTGCGAGTTTTCTCAAGTGCTGGAAGGAGCGGTGCTTGATCCACTGCCGATCGTATGGCAAGAAGCCGTGAACGTTGGGATCATACCTGCAGCACAGAGAAAGCACAGTTCTACTCAAACCAATTCCAGGAGGAAGGCGAGCAAAGTTACACAAGAGCGCTGATATCTTTCAAGCCATCGATGAAGTCGTAGAGATCGCCAATGTCGTAGCAGATGCTGGTGAGCTCGGGATTGAATCCTTGAGCTTCTTTTCGTACATTGCGCATACACCTTTGAGAGAAAAAGAGCGAGAACTTTTGGATTGGAATCGATCATTGTTTTGGTTTTTCGTGCTCTTCTAATACCTTCCATGCACAGTGGGATGGAATCGAATTCCAGGTACGTTCGGCTGCTTTGATTCTGGTTTGGCTGGACCAGCAGCAAGATTTTCTTCTTGCTAGACATGATCGTCTTCCTTCTCTTCCAAAGAGAGACGGTTCTGTGATTCAAAGAGGATATGGCGCTGGCGAGATCGCAGCCGTCAATCCCTGGACCTATATACCGCCCGATCCATTCAAAGCTGGGAATAAAACTTTTAGGTCGAGGGAGGAGGAGGAGGATGAGCGGCATTGTGGCATCCAGGCGCAATGCGGCAGTCGCGATGAGCAGCAGGATGGCGCCGGATCGTGGCAGCACCGGCAGCATCGGGCGTAATCTGTGAGCTCGCGATCGCGATCGATTCGGAGAACTCACTCTTGTTGCTCACAGGTCGGGGCTAGGGAGGCGCAGTGTGGCCAAGCTGAGGCCCCGCCAAGGCTCTGATCATCCGCGACAGCTCCTCTGTCGCGGATGCGTGCCGGCGCATGGCGGCTGCTCGGATTGACGCTGTCTTGCTCACGGATTCCGACTCTGTGCTATGTGGGATTTTCACAGACAAGGTAGGTACTCCTCCTTTCGCCCATGCGATGCTAGATAGGACATGAAGAGCTAAAGTTTAAAGGAAGGTGGTCTTGTCTAGAGCTTGAGAAAGAGGCTTTGCTTGCGGTGCTATGTGCAGGATGTGTGGCTAGAGTGATTGCCAGGGTCTTAAGCCCGAAGAAACCTGTGTCTCTCAGTTATGACCAGGAACCCAGTCTATATTCCCAGTGATGCGCTAGCCGATCATGCCCTCCGGAAGATGATTCGAGGTTTAGCCAAGTTTCTTCCTTTTTCACCACCTCAAATAAACGCGAGGAAAGAAACTTACATTGCACTAGCTATAGCTAGCTTTGGGCTTTGGGCTTTATCATCTTTATGCTGACTTTTTTCTGTCAACAGGGGAAATTTAGGCACCTGCCTGTTGTTGACAATGGACAAGTTATCTCACTCGTGAACATGAAGAAATGTTTGTATGCAATTGTTACGCTGGAGTGGCATATGGCAGCGTCATTTGCTATGCATCCGGAAAAGAGTACATGCTTCTTTTTTCGTTTTCGATGCTGCTGCTATAATTGGCCTTAAAATGCAGTTTCCGCAGCGTCCATTGAAGCTCTCCGGGATCAAACATTTCAACCGACGTTAGGATCTTTGATAATGCAATCTTTCAAGTAAGTGAAGGTTGCTTACAGCTCTCACATTGAACCTTAACTGCAGTGCAGTCACAATCTGTCCGATTGAAACGGTGGATACGGCCACAAAGAAGATGCTAGAGTTCAGCAGCGACTATGTTATTGTAGCTTCTGGCAGGAATCCAGTGGGCATTTTCACGTAAGCCATTAATCTATTATCTTCCAACAAAGCTGAGAAACTTGCAGGTCGAAGGACCTGCTAATGCGAGTTGTTGCTAAAGGCCTTTGCCCAACCTCCACAGCCATTGAAAAGGTTTTGCTTGAATCTGTGTCATTGAAACTAAACAATCGTGTGTGGTCAGGTGATGACACGGAATGTGGGTGTGCCTCGTTAGACACGGCAGTCGTGGATGCCCTGCATATCATGCACGATGGCCGCTTGCCACTTACCCATTCTGGACCAAGGTAAGCATACGGGGCCGATTTGTGTGATTTCGAATACCACTCGCACTTTTTGCAGATAGGAACGTGGTTGGATGCGTGAGCGTCATGGCTCTCGTGGAATGCGGCCTTGCCAGCGTAAGCCAGAAGCTCCCAAGGGGCAGAGTTGATTATTGTGTAACGCTCCAGGTTGAGGAAGAAATTGTGAAACTGGATGCATCAAACTCCGTTACCACAGCATGCAGGTAACAAAAACCTCGATCTTCTCTGTATATAATCGTTATATGGTTGCAGCGACGTCTCCGCAAACTTGACATCCGAGTTGATTGCCGTGAAAACTGTCTACCCGTCCCTGTGGCTCACAAATTTCTTCTCCTTCAAGGTAGAAGACCCGAAAGGCTGTGTCCATCGCTTCACTTGCGGTACCTTGGTCTATCCGCGTCATCATCGTCACTATCATAACCTGTGTCACGCAGGGACACAAAGCCTTGAAGAAGTCCTTGCAACAGTTTCGGTCGGATTGGCTGCGAGGACGAGAACCTCCAACTCTTGGTGGAAATCCGGTGATAGCGTCGAGTCCATTGATTTGATATATACAGGTTGACATGGGCAGTACAAAGATGATGAAGGGGACTTGATACTTTTGTCCAGCAACAACGACTTGGCGCTGGCCGTGGCCTCCGCAAAGCTTACGGAATGAAGGTACAATATAGCTCGAGTTTTCAAAGCTAAACATCTTTCGCAGGTATTGAGGCTTTACGTCGACTGCCCACACACGGCGGGCAAGCTGTGCAGATGGAAATCGCTTCGCAGGACGGTGATTGCATCCATTCTGGTGATCGTTGGCCTTGGCTTCCTCATCCATGCAAGACAAACTGGCAACGAGCCATGGAAGCTCGCCTGGAACCGGGTTGTCAGCTTTAGGCAGCGGCAAGAAGATCTGTGACATCACTTGATGCTATAACAACCGTATCTTCTTCTTTCACGATGTCACTACCTGGTTTAAATCCCAAAAGCTTCGTTGACAGAACAGTAGCTCAAGCTGACCTCTGGCTTCTCCAGCGTGAACGATCAGAATACCATAGCAAAGT
>JAPFRF010000267.1:0-15545 GCA_029282475.1 Phrynocephalus forsythii | reverse complement strand
GTTGTGCTTCGTTCAGTTACGTATTGCTGTAACTATAAATCATTTATGATTCTTGTTGCACTCCATCAAGGCAAGGTTTTTAGCAAGTAAATATTTTTGCAATGCTTTAGATAGTTCAAACAGTCATTGTGAATGGAAGGTGAAGCATCAGCTATCAATGAGAGTGAGAAGAATAATGGATCCATTCTTTGTATATCAAAGCTGATAGATATCAGCATTTAGTTCCTAGAGACAAAGGAAAAGTTGTTCAATGAAGAAGAAGAAGAATTTGTAAACCATAATAAAGTTCATCACTGAAAGTGGGATGAGCATCATTATGAGAGAAATTTGGAGTGAAAGACAGGAACTTGAACTTAAGAAGAGGAGGAAAGTTGATGAAGAGAGGGTCATGAAATAATGTTTGAAAGAATGAGTGAAGAATGGATGAATACCTCAGGTATTTAAAGTTGTGGAAGATAAGACTAGAAAGGACCAGAAATATAATATAGAGATTGTGGTAGGAATGAAATTAACATTCTCACATTCCTTTGTGCTATAGCTCTTACTCATAGATTTTTGTTTTCTTTGTTTCCTTATCAGAACCCTAGAAAAATCTTTTGAATGAAGGGAATAGTATGTAAATATATATTGCCTTTACCAGCATAATGTTTAGCCATCAAAATGTTAGCTTCTTATACTGTAGAACTTCCAATCTAAAAATTAAACACTACTACCATCTCAATCTAATGCTATCAAAATGCCATCTGTATGCACTTTCTTCCTTGTGTTATTTGTCTTTCCAACTTACATGTGTCTTCTCCCTTGTGACCACCAGTCAGAAGTTCCATTTGGCAAGGAGCATCTTGCCATCAAATGTCTCCCCTTATAACAAGAGCAACTAATGCATGATTCTTTTTGCCAGGGCTTAGGAGTGTGGGATACGTCTAGCAGCTATGGCGAGTACGCTGACGGGGATGGTGGGGATGGTGGGCATGGGGTGATGATGGCGATGGAGGTTGCAGTGGCTGCGGTGGCTGTAAGGCTGTGGCTAGTTCAAATTCTACAAATAAGCTTGAGTTCGAGCCTCGATAGTAGTATGCTGACAACAATCATCCTATCCTAGGTGGACTTCCAGCTCAACCCTGAGGGACGGGTGAAACTACCTAGCTGGAGTAAGTAGCAGTGAATTCCCGGAGTGAGCTCTATCTCCATCCTCCAACAGGATGTTCTCATTGCATATTTTGATGTGCCCGCAATCATGCAAAAAAATTTGTATAGTCATCTAAATATAGAGAATGAAGATCCAAAGACAGTTCCTTTACAGCAAAGACATAGAATCAAGCTTTGAACATTTGTTCTATGTTAGGAAAAACTTGTTTCTATCTCCCAGGATTAAATCCAGGGTCCTCCAAAGACCAATCCCTAGCCAATTGCAAGGCTTAAGCACCTGAGCCGTAAACCCTCAATTGGGTGAAAAATAATATTGGCTGACTAATCTCCAATAGGCACAGGCCTGCAATTCCTTGCAACACCCAGTAGTCTGATTTGTTTCTGGACTTATTCTTAAGCTTATGTTGAGAATGTAATTCGAGGATGCACCAGTGGTCGTCAGCACTCCTGCCCTTACATGTGTTTATAAAGTGGACATTGATACTCATCCGCTGGGGTAGTTAACAACAGGAATAAATGAACCACTGGTAATTTGGAGTGCATTTTCCTACATTCAAAAACATCGAGTAGTAAATAAGAAAAAGAAAAAGGCAAGAATACCTGGCAATGCCTCCGTTAGCCACCTGTGCTTTCTCCCCCTGCTCCATCCAAAAATAAGCCGCTTATGTACACCCCATCCTCTGGAGGAACGTCAACCTCATCCAAATCTTCCATTGTCATCACTTTGAAGCCAAAATTAAGGGTATCGATTGGTATCTGATACTTCCTTGCATGCGTTTGCAATGCTCCGTCATAAAGCCCTGAGCTCAGTAGATAAGATTTTCATACATTAATTTAGTAAATACCTGAGGGAAGAAGAAGCCTGAAAACAAAAGCATTTAGGGGTTCCTTCTTTTATCCAAGTTGACATAAACTCCATGCGCTTATGAAAATCGATAATCCATGATGACAGTGGCTTCAGGGACGGATAAGACATGGCCGCCATAGTGCCGGAACTTGATTATTGAAAAATTGTTGAAATATGCTCTCAGCTCTGCAGATATAACAACTAAACCTTTGATGGCCCGTTGTTAGCTCCAAGAGTGAAGGTAATAACCTTCAGCAATTTATTAAAACGCTCCGATTCCTGGGCATAGTCATTAATTCTTTGGTAACTATACGAACTCACATACCTGAGTTAAAACAATGGCCAGGGACGTAAGCTGGCCATCTGGTCAGGACAAGCGCTGGGGACTCTGGGTCACAGTTTCAAGGGTCCTGGAAGCTTTTTCGGCTATGGCCATTGCAAGTTCTGATACAGTCTCGTGAGGGTGTTTCCCCCTGCGCGACAGCAGTCGTCCTGGCTGAATGCCTAAAACTGTGTTAAAACCTTCGACGTTTCTTGCAATTGAAAATGTGATCTTCGCATTTTCATGCATGCCAAATACATCTGGCCTCTGTCGCTGGGAGCCTTTTAATGTATTTCTTCCTATAGAAGGTGTACATTCCTTCGGGGTGGTGACATGTACGTCCTCGATGGTGTGAAGGCGTATTCATCAGATAAAACAGCGGGGCTCATAGTAACGCCTGAGAGTGCTCAATAAGCATCTTCTGTCCAAATCATCAGTAACACGTCCTCCATAGGTGATTTCGCCTGCAAATCCTAGATCTCTTAGCACATTTATCCTTTTATATATGTCACTGGTCACCTGTTACATATAAAAAGAGCTATTGCCACGGATTTCTTCTGCTCCTCCAGAAACATATGCAATGTTTGCATTGCACACTCTAGATCGCTGCTGTTGAAGTCGTATTTTGTTCCAGCCCAAAGGCCCAAACTTCCTTCGCTCTTGATGACTGACCGCGTGAAAGAAAGCAATCGAAAACACGAGCTTTTCCACGGCCCTCTCTTTGTACAGTTTTCAATATAATCTTCTGGAATATTTGCATAAGATTGTAGAAGGTTTGCTGACTCCTTTGGGAGGTTCGTTTGTGATCTTGATGCCGTTCTGGTATGCAGCTTGGCATTAACTATATAAAGTCAAAAGGAAAAAGGTGTACCTGAAGGACTGGAACTGGGAAAGTATTTGCTCGAAGAGAGATGTCAGCCACAGCCGAAATTCTGGATGTATTTCTTCTCTCGGAATAAATCTCTCTACCAGCCTCTCTAGTGTGGTCATCCACGAGCTTGCCAGATGACAGTTTTGCAAACACACCCAGTCTCCTGCTTTTCTTGATTTTGCCATAAGCATCTCCGCAATCGGACCTCGCCCTGTCCCAAAGGATATCATGTGTAGACGTTCTCCTGGCTTTTTGTCAACTTTCTCTGCAAATCTTTGGAGCATTCCTGTTGGATCAGCTCCAGTAGAAAGAATAAATATGACTGGAGTTGTGTTAGGGAATCCTTGAAGACTTCTTCAAGTTGCAAAGGACTACTTCAATAAATGACGGACCAAGCTTCAGCCTGATGTAGTTCTCAACTGCGTATACAACTTTCTCTTCCCTCAGTGTCTTCATCAGAAGCAAACGGTGGAATGGCAGAATTCTGTCGTCCAGATGGGACGGGAAAGGCGTGTTGTGGGGCTCGGGTACCTTGAGAAAAGCCTTCCATTCTAACATTTGGTCAGCCATTGCCTTCGTAACCCCTCAAAATAGTCTTTAAAAGTATCATCTAGTGCACAAACATCGTTCCACATTTTTCACTCAGAATGTCTGGAGCTGGATTTGGTGGCTTCATTTTGGCAGGCTGAGGCTCCTCTCAGGAAAAAGTCCCATTCTGGTGGGACACTTTCTCCTTCATATCTTAATATGGAAGTGCAGATGAGAAAAGAAAATGTCACCTTGTGTTTCCTCAAAAGTCCTCTACTCACGTTAGCATAAAGGAATTCGTGATGAACTTGATTAGGATACCCAGGCGGATGTCCAGCTCGTCCGCCTTCTCGCTGATATCAATACATCGATTAAAGAGTTGAGAAAAGAAAGATAGGAATACTGGTACATCGAATCAATCGGCAGTGAGGTCCGAAATCACAAAATAGAGTATGGAACCTCGCTTTGCAAACTACACGGGCCAGTTTACGAGCAGCAGTGATTTCTTTCTGTGATTCAGCTTGTTTAATACGCTTCTGGATCACAGCAGATGCTACTTTCGAGGTGTTGAGCGTGTTGATAAGCACTTCATCATCTAGAATGTTTCCCTCACTCCTCTTTGAAGTTTCAAAATTTTGTCTTCCAAGTCTTTGAGCTGCTTCTTATCACTACTTATACTCACCACTAAACGGTCATTTTGCTCTCTAAATCTGCTCTTCCTTTCTCACCCATCACCAAGAAGCTGATCCTCCAGCCCTTCATTGTAACAGTAAAATCTACTAGCGTCACCTTAATACATATGTCAGGCATGTAATGTGGATTTGACATTTTTGCTGTCATATACAATTTAAAATTAGGATTATAGTCAACGTCAGTATCCTCAAGCCTTATGAGAACCTTCCTTTCTTCTCAAATATCTGCTTCTGAAGAATCGGTTCTAGAGATGGATCGATGGTGTCACCAAGATCCTCTAGAAGAACCGGGCCGCCAATCCTGATGCTACTCTCTAGTGTTCGTAGAAGATTTGGATCGTTGAGTCTCAAAACGCGTAGGCCATTTTTGGATTCCATGGCTTTTACCCAGTTATTTGCTTGTCCCTGTGGGTCAATCATCAGAGGCCATCTTTTTCCACACGAGTAACCAGATTCCATTATCAACGGACACATCATCTGTAGGAAGGCCCCATATACTCCATTCTCTCACTTCAACAGGTGTTGACAATATCGCTCTGAGTGAGCAAATCTCAGAGACTGGAATTTGGTCCCCCTGGTTCGTTAACAGCGTTCAAACATAAGAAAGGAATAAAACTCAAAACAAACCTGTAGCCTTGCCACCCACTGATTTACAAAGGGCCTCTCTGTAGACACCAGAGAATGCACCATAGTAGGAGATACAAGCGGCACAGATAAAAACGTCTCCAACAAAACAAGATTCTCTTTCATGGTGGCAAATGTCATCCGCAGTTTCCCTCCACTCACCTGACAAAAAGTTAACAGAAGACAAAGATAGGGAAGTCTCAAAAGCTTACTGATTCATCTGCCAAAGCGGAAGTCAATTTCCCTGCTCTGACGAGACGGTTTTCTGTGAGTGCAGCTTGATCTTGTAGGGCTTTCTGCTCAGCTTCCGTGTTTTGTAGATTCTTTTTGAGAACTTCCCACTTGTGCTTCCACATCCGCGAGTTGCTTCTGCTTGGAGGCAAGCTTCTCGGCCGCTATTTTTAAAGCTTCTTCCGCTTCCTCAATGTCTATGATGAATGGTAAATTAGTATGAACAGTTAAAATTCCAGATTGTACAATTCTCTTTTTTTTGGAGCGACCACTTTTTGCGACTTTGGCGTATACATCCATTGCACGAACCACATGCAAAAGACTTGTTGCTGCTGCGCTTTGTTTTTGCACAATTTCGGAGTAAAAATTGGGATCTCTATGTATCTAATAAGCTTTTTCTGTATTAGAGGTGTAATTGCGTCTTTGTCATACTCTATAAGCCTTTAATAAACTGAATGTCACTCATGACCTGCAGCAATTGTCCACCTAAAAATAAGAGGTCATGCATATGTTAAACGAACCTTTTTTTGAAGTGTCCCAATCCAGGGCTTCTCAAGCAAAACACAAACTCCTTCCATTGTGAGAAGTACTAAAGGTGGTGGCTTGTGTAAATGATTTTATTTCCGTTATGTCATTCTTGTTTAGAGAATTCAGTGCTGAACAGCTGCGTTAGAGCCGGGCATAGCAGCATCCAGGTCCTTCTGGGCATCATCTTGATTAGCTGAGTTGCCTCTGCTGAGACTTGACATCAGCTTCTTCTCTGTTTGAATAACTTCTTTCACCTAGCGGAAACAGAAAATGAATTACGGAAAAAACAAACTATAAATTTTAACCTTTTGTGCACTTTCTTGATCGCGAGCGACTTGAGCAAGTAGCTTTGCGGTTGCCTCTGCTTTCTCGGCAAGGATTGGCTGCAGCTTATTTAAATCAATTTTCATGCCATCAATAAGCTCATTAGTCTCTTGAGCTTGTAAAGGCCATTATTGAATCGATCTTCAGCTACATATGATTCTTGCCTTGTCAGCCAAAAGTTGTATGTAGAGATTAATGCAATCCAGATACGACTTCGGTGTAATATAATACTTTTCTGCGAAGCCCTGGTAAAACTTGTCTGCGGCATTGAGACTGATATATGAATCTACACAAATTTTGGCAACCTTGGCCCTAATCTGAGTAAAAACTATAAATATAGAAAAAGGTTTAACATTATTATTTGATACCTCGTCTGAAGACAGATCAACAGGAGCCAAAAATGTTGACTAACGGACAATAATGCTTCTTCGGGCCACTTGTTGAACCAGTCGATGGTGCAGCATTGATTAGCGAAGGAAACTGACGGCATCTTGCTCTGAAGGCGTCACCACAGGACTCATCGTATAGCACAACGTGAAGGTTATCCTCAGTGCGGTTTGCAAAGAAGAATATAGGACGTCTTTCGTCTCTGGCAGTCCCAGTTTGCTCACATGCTCACGCATATCTGCGATATCCGGTCCTTTTCGTCCGGAAGCATATAATCCAGGAACCTCTCCAGAATTAAGCAGATTGTTTTATATCCTCGACAAACCCCTCATTAACTATTTGTGTGTCTGTAACAAGAATACGGCTGAGTTGCCTTCGACACCTGAAGGATGAGGCTGAATTATCACTCCTGAAGGACTTACTCTTACCTGTAAGCTTATAGAGCTTCTTGAGATCCTCCCTAAAATCATTCATGTTGTATCCCTTTTAAGTTCAATCTGAAAGCACTTAAATTCCGCAAGAAAATGCTGCAAACCGCGTAAGGCTCTGCTTCCCGGAACCTCCAACACCCACAAGCATAGCGTTTCCTCGAGGTTGCCTTAGTATCCTAGCAATGCGGGAGACATGCTCAATGGCATCCTTAAAAAATACTAGCCTCATGATGTTCGTTGTGGTCATTGTAGTCCTCCAGATAATCCTTGAAAAGGAGTCCAGTTTTGGTGGATCTTGAACCTATGATAGATATTTGTTATCTTACTGTCAATTTTATAGTGCTTACCAGCTCATATCTACGATCCTCAGGTGCAACCCCTGGCCTTAAGTAATCTCCATACATCAAAGTCTTATCCTCAAAAACTTCTTTTGTGCGTCGCATTTTCTTCAAGGCTTCTCTTCATGAGATCATGGAGCATCTGTGTAAAATAGCTTCTGTCCTCTGCATTGATAAGCCGATCGTGAAACACTCGCATGCACTCATGCACCTACAGGCCACGAAGAGCTTTTTTTGTGTTACAATCGCCAGGCTTAACCATCAGGATGCCCTGCAAAGTCAGACGCTTGTTATATCCAAGCAATAATTCCCAGGACTGCACCTGAAAACCTTTGACACGTCGCGAGAAGGTTGAAAGTGTAGTGGGACTTTGCAGGTGTTGGAAGAAGTTCTTGGCTCATTCGCACATAAACTTCGATTGTGCACTCTACTATCGGCTTCTGATATTGCTTGCATTCTGCAGAGAAGAGCTGCAAGAATCCACCTAAAATGGCACCAAAGATGGTGCGTAAAGCAGTCTCCGAGGGAGGTTGAAACACATAACATTGTAAAGTGCCTGAAGTATCTGGCGTAACTCCTGCAAGGGAGGGCTCAGATGGAAAATAACATAAAGGACTTTTTATGACTCACTTCGTTCCTTCCACCCCCTGGGGGTGCACATGCAGAGACTAAAGTCATATCCTCAATGTCCTTCCAAAATAACTGCAGCCGGTCATAAAATCCTTTAAAGTCAAGGAACTGCCGGAGAAGCTCAATGGGAGGTTGAGCTCATAGCGTTCCTTCGCTGGCATGTTAACATCATCAACAAAGCAAACAATTTTTTTCCCGACTGGTGCTCCATATCATCGTTTTCGCTTTTTTCTAGTTACTTTCAATAGCTTCCTACAGGAAAAACCAAGGTTGAGGACAGTCACATAACTAATGAAAGAAAGAAAATGTGCCTGCCTGGGTAGTAATACTCGTTGTCTGAGCACTGAAGTTAAGAACTATCGACACATAGTTTTTGTTTTCACGTAACCTATTCAAAAGGTCGTAAATAATAGCACTCTTTCCTGCTCCAGACGCCCTGAAACAACACTGCTCGATCTACCTCCAAATTTACTTCCCATCAAAAAGCCCATCCTCGTGCTGTCTTGGTAGGCACCATGAGCGTAAAGGGCTCCTGGGTGAACTTGAACTTAGGTACAATATCGTCCCAGGGTGCAAAATTTTGTTCCTTCATGCTGACAAAGTATTCAAAACACTTCCTCCGCCAGGGAAAGATGCAAGGACTTCCATCTCGGCTCGATAAAAAATGTCAAACTTATCAACACAAAGATGGTTTATGTTGCCTCCAATCGCCCACACGAACGAAAAGGCAAATATTTTGTTGATTGCTGGCCCAACTAACTCCATGTTTGCCTTTAAGTTAAGTTGCCTCGCTGATGAAACCAGGGCCTGAAAGAAGCAGCAACAGCTCGTAACAATATTAATATCAACGGAAGAAATGTTTTCCATGCACTCTACTCGTAGAAATTTGAGTCCTATGTCAACATATGTATCGAAATTTTTTCCATATAAGCTCCGTAACAGGCTCTGGAATGTCTTCAGGTGTCACGTTCCAAACTTTGGGCAATCTATGCATCCACGACATGACATATGGACGCCATCCAAGCTCTTCAGGAGGGACATAAAACCATCCCATCTACTCACAGTTGCAGGAGATGCCACAGCCAGGTCCTGTACTTCAAACAACATTCTCATTGTGGTTTGGATTTAATTTAATACGTTCTCCGTTGGGCAGACATAAAATACAGTTGTCGCCAAGTACGGTGTTCATGTTTTCTATCCATATGGCATCAACTGGCCCATCAAAAACAACCCACTTTCTCTCCATCGTTGTATCAGCCACGCACATTCTCATTATTGTACTGGCAAGACCATCAGTCCACTCGTTTGTCATAGGTTGTACTCTCCATAGAGCTCACCCATCTTTATACACTTGGGATTGAGAACGTAAGAGTGAGTGATTTGAAATGATTGGTTCGTATGCTTCGCAATCCGGAGCTTGGTCATAGCTAACTGTAGTGTTTTGGCACGAAGTCTTGCCTCCACCTGTGGGACCGACAGCCATCACCCCAAATCTCACATTCATTGTCTCATACAGCTGAATGACCTTAATAAATATGCTGGTACTGGTTGAAGTCCAGCTTCTACTAGACACTTCTCAATAGAGGCCTGGAGATCGCCAAAATCTTGTTCTGGGATGACCACTCCAGGGAAAAGGTCGCTAATAATAGCAAGAAAAAGATGAACGTCCTGAGCTAGAAACTTGGGAAGGTTACTGTCCTTAAATGCACGAATTAGAACGACGTCCTCGTCCAGAGGGGATTTGCTCTTTTCAGAGACCCTGCCATCACAAGCACTGACTTGACGGCCCTCATTCCAAAATCATAATGGTCTTGCTGGCTAAGCTGTTCGCTAGAGAGCTTGTAGAGCTTCACCATTTTTCTAGACAGTATCTTGGCGTTTGCAAATCCTTCAGAAAACAGCATTACCTCGCAACTAGTGCATAGTCCGGAATCATCATTGAAACGGGTCTGAATAACACTTTCAAGTTGTCCGGCAGCTCTGTCCTACCGGCATATCCCGGATTCATAGTGATAAATACACCGCAAGTGGGCAAAAAGCTTTATTTCACGTCCTTCAAAGTTGAAACGGGTAACACCTGCCTTAAGAGCGTTCTGTATTGTCAATAGCTGTTGTGCCACCACAGACAGCACTTCAAATGTCGATCCGATTGAACTCGTCAAAGCAGGCCCATGCTCCACATTGTGCAAGACCAGCAAAAACTTGCCCATGAACTAAAGGGAAAATAACCAGAAGTTAAGAAAAACTGAGTGAAAGGAGGTTTTACCTTATAATCAAGTTGTCACCGCAATTAAAAACTACACACTGAATGCCAAGAGCTTTTCCGAGATCTTTTGTTGTTTTCTGTTTTACCAGTGCCGGCTGGTCTGCTGGAGCCCCACCAAGCTTTAAGTGCAATGCACCCGGTCAATGTCATGTAGCAGCGGTCAGTCAACGGGTGATGACAAGCCTCGGTTGGGCCCCCAGATACTCGTAGGCGTAAATAAATCTAGCATTCGTCTGGCGCACAATGCAATCGTCCAAAATGTCATCCCAATAGTAGCGTAGTTGCATTTGCCACCCCAAAGTCTGTGAACTTGAAGATTTTGTTTCTGCATCAATAATCGAATGTTTTGAAAGCTAATCATTAGACAATCTTACATGACCATGTCGTCAGCAATATCCCGAGCATGCACATCTATTGTAATAGAGCTGTTAATATCCTTCTTTCAAGTGGTAAAAGCTCGCCCCTTACAAGCTCGGACAAATCCTCCAACTGTTTAATACACTTATCCTTAAATTTGCCGAGTGTGCCTTCCACGTCCTCTGCATTCAAACATGACTCTACACCATGGCACCAGTAAATTGAACTTATCATAATCACTAGCTGCGCTGGATGCTTTAGTACCCATACTTTCCCTTTCCTTTTAGCATAATCCATGTGCAAGCTTTGCCATTCTATAAGAAACAGTCTCAAGTCAACCAAAGAGGCACATTTCCGTGTTGGCAAAAGGTGAAGCAAACCTGCGGAGACTGGTAACCATGTTTTGCTCCACTGATGTTAGCCAATTTCCACGTTTCCCACGGGCTTTAAGGTTCTTTCCAAGTAATATTCTTTCGCCTCACTGGAAATCATTGCGTATATATCGATACTTTTTGGATCTTCACCAAAATCGAGGCGTCTAATGCCATCTGCAAAAAACTCATGTCGAGCTATTCTACTTCGACAAAGAGATAGTACCAAAGCACTTCGACATGTGTGGTTGAACGGCTTGGACGTTTCGTGTTTGTGCAAGTATTTCCAGTAATTCATCGTTTGACAAGAAATAAAATCGTGGAAATGCCATGCGTTTAGTTTCAAGATAGTCCTCCCAAATTTTTTTGTATCTTTTCAAGTGTTTCATTACTCTTTTGAAATGTTTCTAAAATAATGGGTGTTGAACCTGCTTGAAGAGCAGTTGGTCTGCCACAAAGTACAAACATTAATGTGACCATTAACAGAGAACCACTGATACCTATCGTGAGTTCGTTTCATAATTTCTTTAAACTGCTTATCAACAGCAATGAATGCCTTGCTCTCATTCGGAAGCTGCCTTTGAATATCTGGAGCACTAAATATGCTCTCTAAATACATCCACTGCTTTTGACAATCCATCCATTCATCAAGAACTTTTCCAAAATGTTTAAGCTGATTTTCAAGTTTTTCCACTTCGGTCCGTATTCCTGCAACGTATCTGAGGTGGATCTATGGATAAGTTATTTTCAAAATCAAAGACAATGTATACCTAGAGGATGTAACGGTGTTCATGGTGACCATTGAATCCTCGAGTGCAACAATAACCTCATCAACTCCTCCAAGAACGTAGACATCCTTCATTTCTTTGTACGGTTTCACAACGAACTCGATGCTTGTCCACTGGAAATGCTTTCGTTAGCATCAATGTCCACTATAAAGGAGCTCAAAAACTACCTTTTGTTGCACTTTTTGAAGCAGCTCTTCTAATGCTGCTTCTTGCGGGCTTCATTCGATATATTACCACAGCCCCTTTATGCTCCATAACTTTCAAGTCCAGAAGCTTTCCCAGCGTAAAAGTTGCGTCCTAACAAGCTGTTCGTTCGTGAATTATCAGTTCCATAAGAATCGTTTAGATGTACCTTTTGACCAAGCTCGTTTTCACCTTTCCTTATAATTGCCTATCCTTCAGTGCTTTGTTCCTGAGATTTTGTATCACAGGCAGTGTCAACTGAAACTCGTCCACTATACTCCTCAGGCGACCAACCACTTTGTTAGGCAGGAGTCCTCTTTCGAGCTTGACCCCGATAATTTAGAGTACCTGAATTTCATCAAAACTTATAAAAATTTTAATTTGAAGACAACAGAAAGGCTACTTTGTTATAATCTCCTCGAGCTCTTCAACGTCGAGTTTCTCAAAATGAATCGACGACCACTGTTGTGATTTGATTCCCAAATCCTCAAGACCTGCCCATAAAGCATGTTTCATTTCACTTCGTCAACAACATCGTGAAGCTCATCCCATCGTGTCTCTTCCACCTGAAAAATTTTCTGATAATTATTGATCTTTTGAAAGTGAGCTTTCTTGGCCAATATCCCTTGACAACTTTCGTACGTATGCCAAAACCGCCTCCATTTCAGAGCCTGCATATCATAGGATTACAAATGGTCAGAAGAACCAGTCAAATCCATGCGTACTGTCGTTGAGAATCATGTCATCTTGGGCTTCTTGTTTAATAGCTGCAACGTCTATCTTAAGTTGGTCTAGCTGTTTCAGGTTCAGCGCTGAAAATCTTCACGTTGTCAACCTTTCCTTCTTCAGCAGAAACCATGGCATCTTTGCAGGCATTAAAATCAGCTGCCATCATTTGATATGATGCATATTCTAGCTCGGAACCGGGACCTTATATTCGTCCATGAGCTGATAGTAGCCCTTGATAATTGAAAATCTTTCTTCATTGAAATCAGCTCTCTCTTGCATGGTCTGGCCGAGAAGCACAGCTGTTATAGTGGTAATAATGTCTTTACAAAACAGAGTACCTGAAGAAAACTAGCAATTTCTACAAAATCGTCAACCTTCAGGGTTTGACAAGAAGCTTCTTTGTGGCGTTGTATCTCCCCAATAAAGTCCTGCAAACCAAATGACATGATAGAATTTTCTTGAAGCTTGTTGGTAATACCTGATATAGTCGAAATCCCAGTTGAGGAAGCAAAGTAAACACTGCTTGAAAGTGCTCTTTGAGGGAAGGAAGAAGCTGACTTTTAGTTTAACGTTACTGACACGTAGGATACCTGAAACATATCTGAAATGCACTGGTTACAGCCAATGTAGAATTCAGAGACCCACCACGTCATTTGTAGGATGGAAGTGCATTGATGTCCTGAATTTTTGTAAGAACAAGTCCATGTCCGGAACGAAAAACTTCTATGTCTCGTTTCTTCTCTTTTCAGCTGATAAATATACCAATTGGCACTCTAGAAAACATTTGCAAACCCTACCCACCTCGTGCTCCATTTTTCCAATACTAAAGCTCTTATTGTGCACATAAAGCTCCACAAACATGGAATATTCCAGGTTTCGTTGTTCCCGCATCCTGCAAAAAGAAGCTTTCAGGTTTTGTACTGAATGCTAGATATGCATCTGTGACCTGGTATGCAAGGTTAATGGAAGTATTTATTCCGCCACTGGCGCTGTTAACTTCGCTTTCACCAATGAGATCCATGTACGTGGATGGGTTGTCCCCAATCTCCATGTTACCTTTTTCCACAACGTCATCAAGATCGGGAATATAGATCAGCCTTTTAAAGGGATTTGATTCGTCTGACAATACTTCGAAGATGATGTGTCCGAGCTGCAAAAAAGGTATTAGTACTCTTTGTTAATAATATATTTTTATAAGCGTCTTGCCTTCTGCTCAAAAGTTGCATATGAAGGCAATAAAAGAATCTCGTCAGCTTCAAGACAAGATCCACCTCGTACACAGTTACGCTGATGGGTGGGTTCTTTGTTGCGAAACCTGTGGCAGATCCTCGCCTCTTTAGAGGAGATGCCTCGTTTTGATTCGGAAGTGGCACCATGTGCTTAACAGTAGAATGAGCCACCCTGTACATAAGCTCGCCCGTGGATTTTAATAGAATTCCTCAGAAGCATGTCACTGATCATGTAGTCCACAAGCCGCAAGAGTTCAAAAGCCTAAACTTGGCATTTCTTTTGCTGCAGCAATTGCAAACTTGAACCTCTCTTGATTCTCCTTCTCTTCCATCTGTTTTTCTTTGTCCATTTTCCACTGTTGCTACGCTTGCTAGTTTAGCCCCTGAGCTTCTTTTCTTAGAAGGTGCCGTCCCACTTGTACCCTCCGCTGATATTGTGCGCTGCAGACTGTCAGTTTCAATATGTTGGCGTCCCATGATTTCTTCATCGATAAGAGACTAAAGATGCACAACAACCATCCTTGAGCGTTGTCATTATATCACATGCAACCTGCACGGAAGGCTACATTGCATTGTGCACATGGGACAGGAAAAATAACCTGTTGAAATTTCTTGGTTAACTCATCACGTTGCGATTCTTGCACCAGAACATACTGCTGCAGTGTATATGGATTTTCGTTGTCAAGCTTATAATACCGCAGCGGATCAAGATCTACCAGCATCTGCAATAACAAAAGAGCAAAATATAGTCACACTCTTTAATCTGAGTCGCTGAATATTACCTCACGAACTCTCAAAAAGGACCTTTTGCAAAACAATGTTGATTGTAAATAGCTGTTTTTTCAACGATTTTCTTGAGACGCCCTGGACCTTTCTTCTTACAAAATGTCTCCAGATTGCAAAGCTTTTTCCATAATTTGTACTGCCCAGTTATAATTTAAATTCAAATGATCATAATGTTGGCAGTCATGCCTGTCAAAACACATTGAGTTTCATAACACATTTATAAGATGCATACTCTTGCTCCCCATTCGTGCAGCTGAGAAAATTCTGCATATGAATTGAGATCTTAGTGAACATTTGCAGAAGAAGGGATTTTCACCTGCATCAGTATCTCTAAACAATGTCACTCCTGCACCGCTCATTGTATAATAGTAAGGGCTATCAAGCTCATTATGACTCACAATTTGAAGTTCATAGGGTCAAATGCTGAAGAAGCGCAATTTTTGACGGCTGCAAGTAAACAAACTCTGGATAGTCTGGATTTCCTTTCAGGAGCTCCTGTTTCGACAGACAGTGAAGGAATCTTGAAGCATGAGAATCAAAAGCTAAAAGGATACGGAGAAAAGGCATCCATTCATAAAAGACCGGTTTCTTGTCCTGGAACTGCTTCCAGCGAATCTACCTCTCTTGCTCTTCCATGAAACTGAGCCACCGGTCATTGGACGTTTCTGGGACCGTCTGGAGATGAACGTCTACTGCTCATTGGACTGGTTGGACCACGGACAGGACACCAGGAATCCATTGAAATATTTTCACTGCTGCTGGTACCCTGCTGATGTTTTTCCCAAAAGTCTAAATGATGACTTTTAGATGCAGGACCACTGCTTGCACTTCGAGCTCTTCGTGCAATAAGTTCTGGAATCAGATCTGCAGGTATCCCGTGGCTGCTCATTTTGTCTTTTTCATATCCTCGAAATTGGGGTCCTTTCTTGCTCAT
>JAPFRF010000571.1:0-23535 GCA_029282475.1 Phrynocephalus forsythii | reverse complement strand
GAAAGAGTTGATTAGCATCATACAGAGGACGCGATAAAGCAGAAACAAAACAGCCGTAGCCAACGCGAGGACGTCGGCTGCGGCTACAGGAAGTCAAAGCGTACCGACAGCACGATCCTTGATTGCAGAGCGCCAGGCTGCGGTAGATCTAGCACCACTGCACACGCTAAAAGTTTTGTTGTAAAGCCGAGAGAAATTCGGGCGAGTGGCCGGTAAATCAAAAGAACGAGTACCATCCCTCGAGCCAACAATCATAGGAAGTTACGCTGGAAGTTGAGAGCTCGCTGTTGCGAGTCTCATTCGGGCTGCTCGTAGTCCCAAATGTGCGGCTATACAAGCAAGAACATGAGAACTGTAGCATAAAATAGCAAACCTTTTCTTCTTCCTCTTGCAGTTTTCTCCTCTTTCTTTTTTCTCTCCTCCACGACGGAAGCTACTTAACGAGTGGGACCGCAGAATGCTCGAGCTTTTGTAAACACGCCAATTTGGCTCCTTCTGGATACACAGTCAAACGTCCCAGGTGTGTTAGTATAATATTCGGCTCGCACCAAAGAAAGACAAACCTTATACCTCTCGTTCTTTTGCTTTACTCGTTGTGCTGAATGGGAACGTCCCACCACCTATTTGCTGCAGCCCAAGCAAAGTCACTGTCAGAGGTCAAGGTTAAACCGGGTGTTTGCTGCGAGCGACGGTCGGCTTAAGCGCAGGATCATTTGATTTACATCTCTCCGCATTGATGCGGAGTCTCACCTCGAGAGAGAGTACTGACAAGACAATCGTTTTCATACTAGTAGAGCAGGTGTGTTTGCCAAAGACTTTGTCCCTGACAAGCCCAGCAACTCAGACAGCTCTTTCCACCAAGCATCCACGCAATTCACGACTGCTCCAACTTGCTGGAAAGAAGATCCCGGACCCTTCTCTTGATCTCTGATCCTAGTCCAATCCACCTGCATGTTCTCCAGCTCTGCTCCCGGCTTGTAATGCGACAAAGGAAAGAGTGGCCCTCAGACTACCAATACAAAGGATGCTTGGCCACCCCGTGGGATTCAACCGATCCATATCTTTAAATCTTTTGGGTGGCAGCTTTCAAACGAGCCAAGAATGGAACATCCTTCACGCCTTAGGTCAAGTCAGAAATTATTTCAAATCGCCTGGAAAAACAAATCGAAGGTTACCTTTACACCAGCACAAAGAAGAAGAGTTTACCTCTTAGCAGCTAACGAGATGCAAGTTTCTTTTGCCGCCTCAGTAATAGCTTAGCCACCTTTGACCAGCTCTTCCTTAATCATGCGGAGCAAGGCACCAGCTGCACGCTCTGTACGATCTTTGTACTCATCCCCTTGTAGAACCCGGTCAAACCTTCGTACCTGATCATCTTGAAGATTGCATCTAAGTTCCTGTTGTTCAAAGGTCACATACGTCAACTCAACGACACGAAACAATATCGATATTGAACCTGTGTACTGCGTTGATTTATCCCACGATTGCTTGCTTCGCTTTGAGGCGATCGACTGGTAACCCAGGACATCTTTTGGCGAAAGGGACAACCATAACATCAACTTCTGGTACCGGATGAGCAGCGGGTATGTGGTAATTGTGGCACCGAGCTTGCTAACAGAACCAATCAAAAATCTGGCAGTTAACTGTCAACCGAGGGAATGTTGGAAGCAATCGCATTTACCTCTAAAAAAGGCAAAACATCTTTCATCCATGCTTGTTTATCTTTCTTTTGTGAGTTCCCTTTAATAGGTCTCATAAATCATAAATTGAATAGCGGGATTGCTAACCTGTTCGATACATGAACGTGAGAGTTTCGATGCAAAGTTTGGTGGTTACCATTATAAGAGTGGGAAGAACTCCTTTCCAAAAGCCTATTAAACTGGCTTCGCGGTAGAGGTCTGAACCTATCAAGCAATCATACAAGACTAACATAAAAAAGTAAACATTAACTTACAGTGTAGGCGGCACCATGATTGGTGCAGGAGAGACAATATTTATGTGTTTTGCTTGACTTTCAACATCCGCTGGCAATGCTTCACGAGATGCAGGAGGTTTCTCAATCTCACTTTGAAGAGCGTTTGATTTCATTTCCGCTTGCGTTTGTGTCTGAAACATCGGTAATATGAAGCAACGAAAACGAGCTAGCACAACATGCCTGCATTCTAGTCACCACGACTCCAGATAGGATTCGTCAGGGAGTAATTTCAGGCTTCTGCATTAGGCAAAAGGAACTCCAAAAGTCAGAGACAAGCATCAAGACCACCACTCTGCCAATGCTGCTACAAGTAGTGAGTCCGGACATACAACAGTACCATCTCCAATGCCATTCTTTCTCCTCCGTCTAGCATTAGACTTTCACATTTCTAAACAGCTGATAGAAATAGTAGTACACACTCTGGACAAACCAAACAATAAGTTCATCACGACTTTAGACCACGCACAAACCTGAGACGCTACTGTTCCCAGAAGTGAGGTGTCAAACCTCTATATAATCCACCCCATCCTTCCTCCGCTATCACCTATGAAAAAGAATTGTGTCAACGCTCCAAGATCCAAACATACCCTGTAGATCTCTCAACATTGTTCCTCTTCCGAATTGTCGCCAGCAATCATCCAACGAGGAGGAAGACGCGGCCTTCTTTGATCTCCCTTCCGTCTGCTGTCTAGTATTTACCTGAGAATGCATCACAGAATCACGCTCGGTTCGATCGATCGAAGCTAACAATACCGTCTGAGCGGGTAAGTGAGCTGTGCGACGAGGCCGCCTCCAGCGCCTGCCAATCCATTTACCCATTGCGTCCGACATTGCGGCGAGGATCGGGATCGAAGAGCCCTAGCGGAGCTCCCACAAGCCCTAATCACGCCTTCCAAATGCCAAGAAACTCTGGGAGAGTACGCGCCTTGCTCTCTCTGGTCCTAGAATCATTCAAATGCCCACTAGCCACGTGTCTCAATTATACCCGTCCAGATCACACTAGGCACACAATACACGCAATGAAAGAATGGAGTATGGATCTTTTCTTCACAATCTCTCCCATTTTTTTCATGCCATGCCCGTGGAGGAGCAGCTGGAGATGGCATTGACGTGGGCTGATTAGCAAAACCACCATCCGGCTGGGTTCTGGAAGAACAAATCAAACAAAAGAAAAGTTCATGGAAGATTTGAGCTTGAAACAACTTGTTGATAAAAACCTGGAAGGTCTGAGATGAATTACTCAGTTGAGGCGTCGGTGGAGCCCGAGTGTCTTGACTCGCGTCGTGACGAAGGCTTTTCTCTCTTCTATACGGAACTTTGGCTCCCTGTGCCTGTCGGAACAAAGGATAAGAGAATGGAGAATGCAAACAAACCTGGAAAATATTTACAGCTTTTTCAGAGCCTTTGCGCGCTGCCTCTGAACTTTCCAGCGGAAGCATCGTGCAAAACCTGGACAAGTATATCACATTTGTGATCAGAGTGTTGTGACATCTCTGCTTACGTTCTGGCAGATATGTGATAAAGTGACCTCGATGTCCGCGACGCTGAGCTTCCACAGAGAGTCGATCATCACTTGTTGCTTGATTCAAGATACTTTTCGATGGCACTTTCGCTCATATCACTCCCCCTGCAGAGCTCCTCTTCATATCCTCTTGCATTTGCATCAAGGCGATCGCACCTGAGACAACAGTTGCTTGTTAGAATAATGGCAAAAGCGGAGCTGAGTAAAACTCTACAAAACCAGCCGCGGCGGTCACTTGTGACTTGATAAAGTGTCCCTGTCACGAACCCATTCCGCCAAGAAAGGAACTCCATGAACAACATTTTTACCAAGCTCCTTGCAGCCCGTCGAGCATATATGTACCCAATCGCAGCATCAGCCCTCAAAAGCTACAGCGCAAAATTATAGAAAGCACTTCCGGGTTAAAACACGGATCAAAGCTCAGCACCAAGATTATATAATACCTGCATCGAAAGAGATGCTGAGCCTCGTTTTTCGCCCATTCACTGAACCGTCTTTGTCGCTGTCACGTAACGCTGTAGACGAGCGATTAAGCACTGGTAAGCTTATCTTCCTCTCTTGTTGCAAAACCTGAAGAGCAAAGACAAAGGCCGAGTTAACGGACGGAAAACTAAAGAGCAAGTAACCAGACAAAAACAAAAGCGCTAGCTACTCACTCCTTGAGCTTCTTTTGTACTTTTCCTCAGATCCATGGCTTGGCGTTATCACTACACTTTGCCATCTATGGACGCCATAGATGCCATTGCAAGCTGCCCAACGTAATCTTTCAAACATCTCACTTCAAAGAGCATGCCAAACACCGCAGCGGGGTCGAGCATTTGGTCTCTGCAAAGAAAGAAACATCACAAGAACAAAAAAGCCTCGATGAGAACACATGGAACCTTCGTAGCAAAAGACACTTACGTTGGCACTCCAGCTTTGCCGAATTTGTCATAGGCTTCTTTTTCGCAGGATCGCTCAGCGTTTGATACGCCTCCCGAGAAGCCAGAGAGTTTATGGAATCGCTTGAAAGAATCGCTTGAAGACTGGAAAGGAGCTAGCTCACTTACCTGAAAATTTCCTTGCGGCCTGTGGATCATTGGGATTCTGTCTGGGTGTACCCTTCTTAGCCTGGCCGGAAGAGAAAAGATCACTCTCGGAGAGCTTGCCAGCGAGACGAGACAATTACCTTAACATAATACGCCTTCTTTGTCGGCCGCGCTCGCGTCCGGCGTCAATCCTAGAACGTCGTGTAATACCTCGTATCTTTCACCATCTCGTGAGCTGCCTCGATCGATCGAGCAGCATTAGCAGCGAAATCCTCTTCCTCCCTGTTGTGGAGCGGAGCTCCCCTAGAAATCTGACCCACAAACCACAAATCCTAGACCTAAGACCGCAAGAGCCGACATCGCAGCACGGCCACCAGCGAAAAGCAACGCGCACCACCGATTGAGGCTCCTTTCGTCGTTGCTAGCAGCGCGAGCGAGGAGAAAGATCAGATCCATCGTCTTCCCCAAATTGTGAAACAATGCACCACGTCACGAGACACGTCATTCGAATACTGGGCCTACGATTGGCTAACAACACTTGTCCGTGTGCCAAAGTGCACGCATGCCACGCGGAGGGCAAAAAGAATTTCAATCGCATATGCCACCTCTCTCTTTACATGGGCTCTTTGAGCCACTGCCTGTTTTGACCACTCCACGTAGTGTCCAGGAGCAGAGGCCACGTTTGCCGTCTCATCGTAGTTACTCATATCAGTGCTTCACCTGCGTGATTGATCCAAAGAGTGTTAAGATGGGATCCCGCGAAAAACGTTTAAAAGTTTTAGAATACCTTCGTCACAAAAGGAAGAAATCCAATCCACTGATCGTGATTGATCCCCATTCCTTTGCCCTGAGAAGAAAGTATCCCAACCATGCGTGAAGATCAATCGAAAGCTCTGGAGAAACCTGAAAGAGCAACGAAGTACCTGGAGGAAATGAGTGAAGGAATCCAAATGGTCGTCCCGAGAGAATGAGCTCCAGCATTTGGCACGCCAACGAGATCCAGCGTCTTTTGCCTTGGTTCTGGAAGAAAGGAGTTCATCAATCTCTACAGCGACAGCGATGGATGGATGATTTGCGATTACCATGTCAAGCAATACTGAAAGAAGCTGCCTGAGGACTTGAATTCTTCTTCGTCATCCGCAACCTGGAAAGCAAGATAACTTATATAAGCGAAAAGATGCTTGAATCATACACTCACGCACCTGTTGCTGAGATTTGCGAGTGCCTTCTTCAACTTATCCAGTGTATCCGCCTCCTTCAAGCCCGCTCGCCACTCCTCCTAGAACAAACAATCCTTGAATGCGCGAAAAACCTTTCAAGCAAGACTCACCAGCGTGAAGAATCCCCGCTTGTCAGCTCCGAATTTCTGGAACATATAACTGAAAGATTCGCTCAAAACGCTTAACTCCGAAACACTCTTCACCAAGCCAGAGAAGAATACGCATATCCGTGGGGTTCGATCTGCAAGTCCCGGCACAGCGCCTCTATTCCTTCCGGACTTTTTTTTCGCAACAACGTTTGTCAATACGACCAGCCGATCAAACAATTTCCAGCTCTCACTCCACCGATCAAGCACTTGTCATTCTTCCAAGCATAGCGACTGAACAAGGTGTCACACTTATCGAATTCCTTGGAGCTCGACTTTGCTGGATTCAAACTCGTGGCAGTCCTTTTCTTCACCAGGAGAAAAAAGAAGGAAAGAGTAAGGCTTTCGCGTGAAAGAACTGGCTTACCGGGTGGAGCCATCGCCGCTGGAGCGGGCATCACGCCAGTGCTGAACTCTTCCTCATATTGCGCGCTGTGTGGCGACTGCCGCGCTACACAAGAGGCACCTTCATTCCCGAACGAATCCACACACGAACGAAAGCAAAAAACACGCGAAAATACCCAAATTGCCTCTCCCCGACCACCCGCAGATTTAAATAAGAACCTAAAACCTCGCGATCGATCGACCAGCGCTCAGGAAGATGTTGTCACAACGACCACCTCCCGATCGATCGGCGATGATGGCGTGGCAACGCGCTGGCGCAAGAACAAAACAAGCGAGTGGGCATAAACCCTAAAAATAAAGAGAAGGAGTATGGATTAACGTTGGGGTTCGATGCCGCATGGCAATGGCGGTCCAATGCGGATGCTTCCGGCGAGGCGCGCTCGCGGATTGGTGCGATGCTCGACGGCGGTCGGGATCCCGGCGCGATATGCAGAAGATTGTGGCGCGGACGAAGCATCGGCGAGCTCGTGAGTGGAAATTTTCTTCTCTTGTTCTTGCGTCTTGGCTATTTATTCGATCGCATCGGTCTGCAGGGCATAATAGCTCCTGAATAAGCGTAATCGGATCCGGTGGAGGAAGAGCTGGTCCGGCAGCCTCATCCTGATAGCTCGACTCCCGGGTTGAGGGAAGATGGGCAAGAGAAATCTTTGCTCGATAATGCGCTGGATGAAGAAATCTCCGACGAGGATGCTGCGTCGGATGATGGCGAGGATGGAGTTGAGGAGTCGGAAGAGCCTGAGGCCATCTTCTTCTTTGCCAGGTAATTTGAGAGAGAGAACGAAGCTGACGATGGAGTGGAAGAGTCAGAGAGAAGAGATCGGCCTGAGGGCATCTCTTCTTTGGGAGGAGATTTGAGAGAAACGAAAACTGGGGCTGAGGCAGTCTCGAAAGAAGCTTGCAGCGCTCCACGTGGGATTCGTCTAAAGGCATAAAATCAAAGGAGATCCTGCACGATCAAGATGGGTGAAATCGAAGGAGCAGCCCCGGCACGATCAAGATGGCACGGAACCAAAGGAGCAACCTCGGCACGATCAGGGCGGCTTGCTGATCTCAGGTTTTCGTGGCCGGTGCCTCGGAAGAACTGGAAGGTTCGTGAGTTCGTTTTCCGTTCTTGCTTTTTTTTCTTTTCGTTTTCCTTTTGTAACCAAGTTTTGATTCTCTAAACTCAGGCTCGTGGTGGTGGAAAAGAGGTGCCAAAGTGCGAGCATTGTGTCGTGATAAGGCCAATCGATTCAACGAGCAGGGCAACGGGACTGTAAGTTGAAATTTGTGCTGCTGGTGTCACTGCGTTTCTGGTAACGTGTCTTCTTTCTGGACAAGCAGGCTGTCCGTGGCGACATTTGTAAATACAAACTCTCAAAAGCACTGGGTGATAGGTACGTTTGGCTCTTTCTCATCTTCCAGTCTAAAGCAAGCTTTACAGTAATGCAGTCGTGTGTGTCGTGGGACGAAGTTTTCCACTGGATATTATGAAGACTTACAGGTTCTTAAGTTATTAATCACATTCTCTTTGACACTGAGTGATTTTTTCCAGATCGAGTATGAAGGAGTTGTGAACCTTATCTCGGCAGCCAAGAACCAAGGACAAGTGAAAAGGTAGCAAGCAAAGTATTGTCATCCAGACTGACATTTAACTCGCAGTTTATACTGGTTACGTCGATTCTCGTCATTCCTCCAGATAATTCCCATTCTGTGGTGGTAAGCCGAAACAAGCTTAACTTCGCAAGAATGTTGTCTCACTCGTTTTATCCTTCCTCAGGAAAGGCAGGCATGAGCTTTGCAAACGCTCAGGGCTTGAGTACACTATCGTGCAAGGCCTGCTGGTCTACGAGAGAACGCACCCGCTGTAAGCGTTGCTATTCTCTCTAAGTTTTTAGAGATAACGTTTCTTTTGTTCCAGGATGAGGCTCCTCGTCATGACGCCAGCCGACTCGCTCTTCATAGGTGGTATCAGTCGATCAAGGTAAGAAACTCTAGCAGGAAAGTATGCATCTAAAAGGTCTTGTGGGCTCGTGGGATCAGGTCGCTGAAGTTTGCGTGGAAGCGATCGTGGTCCCGGAAGCCTCAGAGAAAATCGTGGAGGTAAATGTCTTGATCAGACGAGGATTCTCTTAGAACAGTGGAAGCTCTTTCGCAGATATGCGGGTGACGTCCAGAAAGGCAGCATCCAAGAACTATTCTCGCGAATTTGATCAATGCCAAAGTAAATCCTCGTTCTTTCGTATTAGCAAATTTCACAAACACATGCTTCGGAGGTTGGGCACCACAAGATTATAAACGATAGGTGAATATCCTTGAGCAACAAATATTGTGGGAAGCTTTTGCAAATCCCTCAAACATAAACAACTGAATCCCGTTCCTCCTATGGCTCACTGCACTACCCTGATGATTTTTCCTTTCCACAGTTTTTTACCACTGCAGCAAAATCAAAGGAGTCTCACAAAGAAAAAAAAATAAAACTTGGGAACATGCACCAGCTGACCTGGAGAGCTCAAAGTCCAATGCAGTTTTTGAAGACTTTCATTTACCTCTTGCAAAAGAATTAACTCTAGCAAGTTAACTTTAAACATTGAGTTAATGCTTTTAAACTATAATTTGATCTCAGAAAGCATTAATTTTTCTCAAAACCAAGTTTACAAAGGCAATCCTGGGCCTGAGTCAGTTGTCTTAGTCTCAAGGAACTTTGAGTTTCAATTCAAGATGTGAAGGTTCCATAGTGCACATTGTCATACCTGAGTTGAGTTAAAGGTCCAGTGCTTCATGGCGGAGGCTGTGAAACAGAAGAACGCAAGTGATGAGCTCCTTGATTCCATCATGGAGTTCCATGTGGTTCACATTCCTGGAGCCAGCACTAACTTTTGCAGGATACAAGGCAAAGTTGAGGGTGATAGCCATTGGGAAAAAACACAGGCTCTCAAAGTGAGTTATCATCAAAGTGATTATAACATTGAGACTTCTTATATATTATCTATCAAAAAGGTTCTTTTTACTATTTTAAATTTATAATAGCTGAGATCTGTACAAAAGGCTTCATTTACTGCAACAAAAGCAAAAATATTACTTTATGATAAACATAAGAAGGAATACCCTCCCCTAGTCGTCGCCAAACTTGTTAAACCAGTTCGAAGGCAATAAAAAGAGTAGATAGTTTTTTGCAGCTTGGATGCTATCCAAAGTAGAATTCCTAAAAAAAAAAAACACTAAAACTAAAGAAGAAAAACAAAAAGAAAATTTCCGTCCAACAATGACTCAAAATGCACTTTTGGTTGCTTCACTAAATTTTGCTTTGGCACCATTTGCAGAAACTAAATCTGGTAGAAATCCTGGCAGATTTATTCTTTTTGTAATTTCTTGATAACGTCTATGCATATGCCTGTTTCTTCCTAGGCCTATTGTGCTTTTTCCAAGCACATACCCTTTAAGTAAAGGAAAGGTTACTTCCATGGGCATATCCTCAGGACTTGAGGAAAATAGGCCCTGTCAGCCCTTAGAAATTACACAAAAAAAAATAATATTACAAAGCCCAACAAATATAAAGCTTACATTTCTTTCATAGCAAAACCTGTCCATGGGATATCTCCTCCATGCTCTCTGTCTACTTTTAACTGCTACATATGAATATGTAGTTTTTCACTCAATCGATACCCCCACAAAAAGCAAAAACAAGAAAAGATCAAATCCATCCAATTTAGAACATCACACACTTGAGAGAATTCTAGAGATGATCTCTGGTCGCCATCACTGAAAAGCATTCACACCGAGAAAGAGACGAAACTCAACAACAAACCTGCCGGCAAACTTGTAAAGACGAGAGAAAAACAAGCTTGCACAGTTAGACAGGGAATCTTGGCTGTCTCCTTGAGATTTGGCCTTCTCGACCTCCCCAAACATAACAAACCTAGAAAACAAGAAGACAATCCCACATCAAAAGATTCCCTAAAACGAGAGCTTGTAGGAGAAAGCTTAGACACAACAAACGGGGAGAGCCACCAGCCGTTCCCTAGATCAATCCTTTGAAAACTTAGAAATCTCCATAATACCTGGGCATGGATTGCACTCATTTGGCTCAAACGATGATTAGGTCCACAGATACTGCAATGATGTTGGCATGCTTGGGACTTGATCATTGTGGGGGTCTCTTGCTGACGCCAGCTCTCAAAAATACTTCAAGATGACTCCTTACACAAGTCAGATTCTTGCTCTGTCTACAAAGGAGACGATGGTTGCTGTCAAAAAATCCCGGCGTGGCCCAAGTGTAAGCCACAAAATTTTCTTTCCCATTTGTCAATTGCCACCTGTGACACTTGACACCGGCCTTGATTGCTTTTGCCAGGAAGGTGTGAGTAGTTCCCGTCTAAGACTTATACCAGCTCCTATCTTGGTCTTATTTGGTTTGAACTAGAATCAATAAGCAACTTAGAGTGTTAGCCTTCCATCCACCGAATGAAATCTCCTCCCAATCCCAAGTTTGGTGCCATGACTTCTTAGTGACAAAACACTAATAAAAATACAAAGATGACTACACACCTGGTTTTTTTCTTAACATCAAAAGGTATTATAAACTTGTCCTTCTTTTTCATGGGACCCTGCTAAATCCCAAGTCTTGGGTGCACCCTCTTGGTGTGGGACACCGCCTATCAACACCATGGCATAATTGACTTGGCATGGTGTCAATCTCCTACTCTAATTCCATCCCGTGTGGGAAGGCCCAAGCCCTGAAAGGGCAAAGACCAATGAGCCTCCTTGTCATCTTAGGGGCACCACTCCAATACCAGCTTGGAGCACCACAACAATTCAATCTCAAGGGAGCATCATCCCCAGGGAGATATAATTCTTTGAATGATGAGGAGATAGACCCTGACCCGGCAGTACTGACATCCGGGCCTCGATCAAAACAAGGATCTCGGACCGACTTGATTATTTTCGACTCGATCTCAAGGACTCGATCTCCCCCACCTCCCTTCTCATCCGGATTTTCACTTGATCGCCCCGAACCCATTTGTAGATCTCATTCCCGCCTCGAACCTCGGCTCCGGACCGGCCTGACTGATTCTGACCGTCTCAACTGGTCTAGGTGAGTTGGTCATTTGGAAATATATCCCATGAACTCTTTGTCATTTAATTTTAGGCTATGATCCTTTAGCCTATGACACAAACTTGCAGTTAGTTCCTTAGACTAAGCCTATCCCAGACAAAGGTGATTAATCTCTTGGAATGACATTAAACAGTTCTAAAGTTTTAGCATCCTAATGTTATCATTAGCATGTAAAATGGAGCAAAATACTATTTCAGTGTATTAATGGCCCATATAAAATATCAATCTAGCATGGTATAGAAATTAAACTTAAACCACAAAATAAAAATAAGCATGTAAGCAAAGCTAAACTATGCCTTAAAATAGTTAACCATACCCAACCTAACTATACATTTTAAACACATTCACATCAAATGCTACCTGAATGAACAAAGGCTATGGGGTGTGACCCATGCCCCACAAAGACCTTGAACAGCTCCCAAGACAGGCAGGACAGGACAAATGGGCTGTGATTAATTGCAAAGCCCTTGGCAAGGTTTTCCAAGCCTTACACACACGAAACTTTTGAAATATCACATTGCACAAATTGTCAGTGTTGGGCAACCCTTACAGAATTCATATAAGCAGACACCCCTAATCGAAATCTTCACCAAACCTCTACTCCATGGCAATGTCCAAGGCCGATGACCATGTTGCTGTCATCAAACAAATCTTGGACGACCTAGTTGCTGTGGGCGCACAGATGGATGAAGCTGAGGAATATGAGCATCTCCTCAGCTTGCTCCTCCACCTTCGATACAACCATCCAGTCTTGAACAGTCCCCGGTGGTCAAATTTCCTAGGATAAGTCACGACAGCGTTACAAAACTGCCTTGCGACGAAAAACGATGGAAAAGAGTGAGACTTCTTCCTACAATACCACAGCTCGGCCAAATAGAAGAAACTGGAGTCGGAGTTCTTCCAGCACAACCAGAAAATTCAACCCTTGCCCACATTGCAAGAAAACGACATCATGCTGAACACAACTGTTTGGTTCAAATACCCAGAGAAATGACTGAAGACGAATGCTAAGGCATTGATGGTTCATCAAGCTGATGCAACAGCTTTTGGCTCATTACGTTCACTCTATATCGCATCTAAAAATCAAAACGTTTTCTTTGATTCAAATAGTGACGGATCACTTGAACGCAGACGCTCAGTGGTTCAAGACGCTCCAAGATGTTGATCCACCAGCCACAGTTGCAGTAGGGGATGGAAGACAATTCCAGGTCACTGGTCGAGGTACCATCTTGCTCAAACACAAGTGGTTTTAGCACCACAATTCATGATGTATACCTTGTTCCAACACTTAAGTGCAGACTTGCTCTCTGTCAGCCAACTCACTGAATCTGGATTTGACATTCGTTTCGGCAAATCTGGATGCATTTGCTCACTCTCCGCAGGTGACTTAGGATTTGTTGGCATTTGACAAGCTGGGAAAGGTCTATACAAGCTTTGTATGGAGCCAATACGAGCTGCTGAAGTGGTTGAACGCCCTCATCAGTTCCTCACGTTCATCATGAGGCTTCTACCCTGGACGAGCTTGAGCTGTGGCATCGCCGTTTCGGACACTGCGAGGCACGGCGCATTGCTCAGCTCACGACGGACAGACTTGTCAAAGGCCTTGATTCCCAGTTCACAACCACTGCAAAACTTTCCTTTTGCGATGGTTGCCAGCAGGAACAACACAAGCTTCCTTTTCAAAGCGAGGAACACGACGTGGCTCTGAAATACTAGAACTTGTTGGGGTTGACATTTGAGGCCCTTATGGAGGTTCAACAGCTTTTCATGAGTTTCATTGATGATCACGACAGAAAAATCTTTGTTTTCTGTCTGGCATCAAAATCACAAGCTCTGGAAAAACTCGAGGGTTTTCAAATCCCTTGCGGAAAATCAAACGGGCAAGCAGCTCAAACGTTCTCGTTCAGATGGAAGGCAGCTCACCTCCATCTGAACTCAGGTAACTCTACGCAAGTTCTCAACAGTGACAAGGATGGTCTTCCGGCACGACGCATCACTGCCAGGTAGACGCAGAACGATCCCGCCAGCAAACCTGGTGGAGATATACCCAGAGAGCTGTACCAAAACGGAACTTCCAGGTCCTCCGTGTCTTCGAAGAGGACGTTTGGAGAAACTCGTAAACGAGCATATGTTGTGTGGGCGAACGAGGTTGTGTGTGAAGATCCTTTGCCGATCGCGCATTGGAAGAGTTGCCGTCAGCCTTTGGGAGTGCTCAAGAAGAGATCCGTCACCTTTGACGCGGAGCTCAGGATCGTACCTTTGAGCGGTCGAACCAGCCCATCGCTGGACTTTCTGGGTTATTTCGGGGCTAGTCAGGATTGTGCTTTGTTGTGTTTTGGGAGGTCGAGAGCGGAATCTCAAGGAGACAACTCTGCAAGTTTATTTTTTTCCTCTAGGTGAACCAGACCAGCAGAGGCCATTGCATTGCGTCTTTACTGTAACTTGAGCTGTGACGCTTTTTCCAGTGATGAAAACCAGATCATCTCAGAATTCTCTCAGGTGTGTACTTCTAAATTGGATGGATTTGATCTTTTTGTTTTGTTTGTTTAGGGTATCGATCTGAGTGAAGACTACATATCCATATGTAGCAGTTAGAAAGGCAGATAGAGGCATGGAGGATATCAATGGACAGGTTTTGCGATGAAAGAAATGTAAACTTTCAGCTTGAAGAATCTTTCATAGAGGCAATCTTTCCCCTTTACCTCATAGGCCACAACAAACATATCAATGGATGAAACCAAATATCAATTTTTACAAAATGGTGCCAAACTAAAATTTAATAGAGCAACCAAAGTAAGTTTTTTTTTGTTTTTTCTTCTTTAGGTCTAATTTTTTCTTGTTAATTCTTTTTTACTGTTTTCCGGACAGATTTGATAACAAGTCGGCAATAGACTAATTTATTACAAGTATTACTTCTTGTATGTGATAAATAATATAAACCAACAATGTAGCTCGCTTTGAGAGTCTGCATTGCCTGTTCTATCTGAAGGAGCCAGAAGCTATGATGGACAAGATGACTTGAAGGATAATAGAATATAACATTATAGCTAAATATATGATTATCATTCGAGTCATTATAGCTAAATATATGATTATCATTTGAGTCATCCTTGTCCATCATGCTTCCGACTCTTCTTTCATGGCATTCACCTTTGGCCAGTGTCAAAACTGCCCGGCACCTCTGTCGGCGCGCCTTTGGCCAGTCTCTCTGCTAAGTGCCTCACCCCACTCTCTCAGTGCCTCTGCCAGCGCCCAGGGCCATCTCAGTGCTCTCTCACACCCTATTGCAGTCTGCCTCTCACCAGCCCTCTCAATGCCTCTGCCAGCGCCTCCATAGCTGTGTCCAGTGCTCTCACACCCTAGTGCAGTGCCTCCTCTCAGCACCTCTCTCAGTGCTATCCCTCGGGCCGCTATCTCACACCTTAGCACGCATCATAGCCGCCAGCCCTCTCTCAGCGCCTTTGCCATGCACCTCTGGGCCATCTCTGCTCAATCATGCCCTAGTGCTTTGCTTTGTTAGTGCCGTTATCTTGGCGCTTTAAATAGCTTTGTGCCAAATCTTGGCACCTCTCAGCCACGTCCGGTGGCTCATCATCATCCTTGTTGGCCTCCTCCTTGGCCAGCGCCATTGTCCCAGGATCTGGAGCCTTCAAGGCTCTGATACCATGAAACAGATATGCAAGAAGCTATGATGGACAAGGATGACTTGAAAGATAGTTGAATATAACATCATAGCTATATATACATGATCAAGAGACACACCTCTAGCCTAAACCAGGATTTAGCCTAGCACTCTTGCCACCTAAGATTATGTCATAGAGGCGTATATCTCAACACTATCCCAATGGCAATCACATTGGCTTCGTCTCACCACTCTTGAGCCGCTTCATCAACCAACTTTTGGCATTCAGCCTCCACCACTGGCTCTTGGAACGTGGACCGCCGTGGAACTCCACTCGCATTCTTTTGTTTGCAGCCTCCGCAAGTAGACCAGGCGCGACTGGAGCCAGGACAAACATAAGACTCAGTAACAGTTTCCATAAAGGTGCTCAGTGCGAACTGGTCATTGTCTGAGTTAAAGGTTGTCAGTATTTCACACTGTCACCGAAGTCTTGAAAACTCAGTAAGGTCTTTCCTGCAAAACAGAACAAAGTTCCTTGGAGACCAGGCTCAGCCATCCTGACTCTGGCAAGTCATAGCTAGCATTTCAGGAGGTGTTAAGCTTTCCCCTCTGTTTGCAGGACTAAACTAGTCAGTGTTTAAAATTAATTAATATTAATGTTGTCTTTTACTTATATAAAAGTAAATATGATTAAAAATCATTGTAATAGACTTGATTTTTGTACATGATTTTCATTTTATAAAATATACAAATTGCCACTTTGATTTTGCATATAACTATTTCATGTTGACAATTGGAATAACAGCTGTTATTGTGTTGCTTACAACTTGTTTATGAACGAAAACACATGCAACACATGGCCCCGTGGATGGTTCAGCTTGAGCAGTGGATAAATACTCATCTCAGCAGCTCAAGAATCAGCAACACTGAGCATGGAGCCAATGGTATCGACAATCAAGGTAGCCATTCCAATCTTCAACAACATCACTGTGTTGGATGCAATTGGGCCGTACAGAAGCGCTCCATCGCCTCCCGGGAGTGAGTGTTACCTTCGTGAGCGACAAGCCGGGCCTCGTTGTTGCAGACGAAGGCACATTCAAGATTGAAGCAAGCTCCGGCTTTGAAGATCTGCCCAATCCTGACATTCTGCTCGTTCCAGGAGGCCCTACCAAGCTCCTGCCGTTAGATCACAAGCCACTCCTCGACTACATCCGCAAGGTAATTGCTCGTTTCTTCATCCATTTCGATCGATCAGCCCTGCTTGTTCTTGTGTCGATCTTCCAGGCTCACGAATGCACAACATTCACCACTTCAGTGTGCACTGGAGCTCTGATCCTCGGCGCGGCGGGATTGCTCAAGGGCGTGAAAGCCACGACGCACTGGGCCGCGTATCCGCAGCTTAAGGAATATGGTGCCAAGGTGACGAGCCAGAGGTACATCAAGCAGGGAAAGATCGTGACCGCTGCAGGAGTTTCTTCAGGGATCGACATGGCCATCTATTGGCCTCGATCATCACGAATGAGAAGATTGCCAAAGCGGTGCAGCTGATGATCGAGTATGATCCGCAGCCGCCATACGATGCTGGCTCTCCTTGCAAGGCCGGGAGGAGATTGTCAAGCTTGCCCATGAGCTGTGGATCGATAATCCCAAATAATCCCATCTCTTCTTGAATGCAAATCGTCTTATCAATGAGGTGATCGATCCTTAGTAGTAAATTTTAAATGCTTAGTAACTTTTCTTAGTAACTTTTAGTCCTTAGTAACTTTTAATCACCTCAGTGGCGTGTTGACCGAAAAAGAGGAGCGCGCGATAATATTTGCTCGACAGGTTTTCGCAATTTTGTGCGCAGCGCATTCGTGCTGATGATCTCGAGCAGTAAAGATTCTAAAGAATGGAGCTGCCTGTGTTGTGTCTTTGGATTTTAGGGGTTTTAGAGGAGAAAATGGCCACCGTCACCAGAGACCAGGGCTTAGTTTCGTCTTGGCCGTCTCCTCGCGACTGTCATTAGCCACCAGAGCTTTCCCGGTGCTTTATTTCTTCTTGCTTCTGATTTTTTGTTCTCTCTCGGTTCTTCCTTTTCATGTCAATTTACTTCCTCTGAATTTGCTACTCTCTTTGCAGGCAAGGAGCTTCACTCAGTAAGTTCCACGTTTGCCTTGTCTTCGAAATTCGTTTCAAGCATTGTTTTTGGTTCTCATCTTCAACAAAAATGTAGGAACTTAGTTGCGTGCGCGGAAGCCGATTGAAATTGCCGGTACGTTTTTTTTTCCATTTTCGCGAAGCTTACGGACTAAGGCATGTCGAACTGTAGCGTGCTTTTGCAGGGTCTAGCCAATTCTCCACAGTGAGTGTTGGAGCTTCTCCTGTAGCTGAAGAGATGGCTGTCAAAGAGGCTCCCAAGGAGATCTTTTTGAAGGCCACTGGCTATCACTTTGACACGGTAACGCACCGTACTAATTGGATGCTGATTTCGTTTTTTCCACCTTCTATCCAGGTCGAGCTGAAATTTGTTCTGTCTGAGAAAAAAGACAACCGTGGTGTTTAAGATCCGGGTTTTGCCGAGAAACTCAAGTATTTTCTTTTTCACTTTCGTTGTTTCGTTCGCTATCTTGGTAGTCATTAACCAGAAGCCATGCAGGTGAAAGCCCGCCATTGGTGTTGGATGGTCGTGACGTGAAACTTCTCTTTGTTAAAATCAACGACGAAGAACGGAAGCTGGAAGAAGTTGCGCTCACCAGCCGTCATCTGACGCTGAAGTCACTTCCTGTTCAGCCTTTTCTCAGGGTTCTGGATGTGATAAGGAGGTCGTTTCAGGAGAAGAATGGATCAAATGTGATAAGGAGGGCGTTTCTGACGTGCTATTGTCTTTCCTAGTGACTTAAGAAAGTCAAGTGTTCGACTTATCGTGGCTTGGTCAACCTCAGCTCAGGCCGGCATTTGGCTTTTAAGCTTTTCACCAAGAGAGACACTAGCTAACTAAAGAGAGGAAATTATATTGTTCTTTATCCAGCTACTTGCAATTAGAGAGCTGGGCCGAATTTTCTAGTGCGATTTGGATGGGGCGTTTAGAGGGATTCGTGTTCTTGATCGCCTCATATTGTCTGGGATGACAACAAATTTGAGCTAATCTTGCCCAGTGCCGATAAGGATCCTTGCCTGCGGACGGCATTAACTACTACTTTGAATTATTTTCTCTACTAAAGTAAAATTTATTGTCTTACTAACTAAACATCTTACATGCTTTTTGATGTTGGGTCATCATTGGAACTTATGGTTTTCCCTTGATGATTGAACAAATGAAATACTTTCTTGTGAGACTTTAGATATCCATTTAATAAGAGATATGCCTCTAGATTGAAAATAAGAGAAAGTAAGTATAAGTCCTAGTGATTAACCATAATTGTCAAAATAAGGTAAGAAACTCTAGCAGGAAAGCATGCATCTAAAGGTCTTGTGGCTCGTGGATCAGGTCACGGAAGTTTTCGTGGAAGTGATCCTGGTCCCAGAAGCCTCAGAGAAAATCGTGGAGGTAAATGTCTTGCTGATCAGATGATGATTCTCTTAGAATAGTGGAAGCTCTTTCTCGCAGATATGTGTGGGTGACGTCTAGAAGGGCAGCATCCAAGAACTATTCTTACAAATTTGATCAATGCCAAAGTAAATCCTTGTTCTTTCGTATTAGCAAATTTCACAAACACTTGCATTCATTTGTCATGTGCTTCCCGGTTGGGCACCACAAGATTATAAACTATAGATAGATAATATCCTTGAGAAACAAATATTGTGGGAAGCTTTTGCAAATCCCTCAAACATAAACAATTATGGCCTACCACACTACCTGACAGTTTTTACCACTGCAGCAAAATCAAAGGAGTCTCACAAAAAAAAAAAAAAAACTCGGGAACATGCACCAACTGACCTGAGAGCTCAAAGTCAACGGAAGTCAATGGAAGTCCAACACAGTTTTTAAGACTTCCATTTTACCTCTTGCAAAAGAACAAACTCTAGCAAGTTAATCTTAATAAAGCATTGATGTTAATGCTTAAACTATGACTTGATCTCAAAAGCATTAATTTTTCTCAAAACCAAGTTTACCAAGGCAATCCTGAGCCTGAGATCCAGCAATTGTTTGCCTTTAGTCTTAAGGAACTTTTGAGTTTCAATTCAAGATGAGTTTCCATGGTGTGCCATTGTTATACCTGAGCTGAGTTAAAGGTTGTCCAATCCTTCACATGGCAAAGGCTGCGAAATAGAAGAATGCAAGTGGCAGGCTCCTCAATTCCATCCCAGGAGTTCTACGGTTCACGTTCCCAAGCCAACGCTAATTTTAGCAAGACGAGGCAAAGCCAAGGTGATAGCCAATGGGAAAAAAAGGCAACACAGGCTCTCAAGACGAGCTAACTTTAAAGCGATTACAGCATCAAGACTCCTATATATTATTTATCAAAAATGCTCTCTTTACTACCTTAAATTTATAATAGCCACGAAAGGCTTCGTGTTTACTGCAACAAAAGAAAAAAATATTATATGTAAACACAATAAAAGAATACCTTGTGATAAACTAGTCCATCGCCACCATCGTCAAATTCGTCTAGAAGGCGTTAAAAAAGAGTAGATGGTTAATTGCATTGGAATGCTATCAAGGTAGAATTCCTGAAAAAATAAAAATAAAACTAAGAAGAGAAACAAAAGGAAAACTTACCGAGTCCAACAGTGATGATCCAGAATGCACCTTTGGTTGCTTTACTGAATTCCGTTTTGGCACAATTTAGTAAAACCGGATATTTGGTTTCTTAGTTGATATGCACCTGCGCCTCCTCCAAGCGCGTGCCCTTTAGGTAAAGGGGAAAGGTTACCTCATGAGGCATATCCTCGGGCCGAGGAAGCCGCCTTCGTCCCTAGAAATTACACAAAAGAAAAACAATATTACAAAGCTCGAGACAAATATAAAGCTTACATTTCTTTCATAGCAAAACCTGTCCATTGGATATCCTCCATGCTCTCTATCTGCTTTTTAATTGCTACATATGGATATGTAGTCTTCCCTTGATCAATACCCCTAAACAAAGAAAAAGAGGAAAAGATCAAATCCATCAATTTGAAACACTTTTACACTAGAGAATTCCTGGAGATGATTTGGTCTTCATCACTGGAAAAAAGCGTTCACAGTGGAGCTAAGAGACGAAACTCAACAACAAACCTGCACCACAAGAGAAAAGACGTAAAAGACAGCCCTGCAAATCGGTAAAGATGGAGCACCTTGGTTCACCTAGAGAAAATAATAAGCTTGGGTACACAGCAAACCTGGACGGAGGAATACACAACAAACCTAGAAAGAAGCAGGCTTGGATGGCAATCCTGCCAGCGAGGATTCCTAAAGAAAAAAGAGAAAACGAGCTTGTTGCAGAGAAAACTAGACACAGACAAACCTTGGCGCTGGTTCCCTAGAAAGAACACAATCCCGTGCAGCCCACGAAAAAACCTAAGCTCTCATACTTTATCATGTTGCAAACTTTTGGAACAATAGTTTCTTGTACTGAGATCACGTAGTGCTAAAACAGTAACATAAAGGATCCTTGTGGCTTGAGTAGAGGATAAATACGAATCTCAACACTCAAGAATCAGCAACATTGAGCATGAAGCCAATGGGATCGACAATCCAGATAGCCATTCCAATCTCAACGTCACTGTATTGAGACACTGGGCTCTCAAGTATTATGAGCCATTTTCAAACTTTACTAATGCAATTTAAAGAATCTTTAATCCATTTTTGTTTTTCTTTCCAATTGTTTATTTCTCTCCTTGAATGATCTGGATGACAAACATGGAGTTTCAATTGAGCCACAAATATAAGATTTCTCTAAAGTTTTTTATCTTATTTTTGATTTGTAAGCATACTCCACATAGCTATGTATTATTTTTCTTTGGAATGTACAAAGTGTTGTCAAACATTATGGAAATCTAAAAGTTGTGCTATTAGAGTTTATAATTTTTATCCAACCATTGTTTTTGTCATACTAGTGGTATTTTTAAAGAGTGGATGATCTTGCAAATCTTACATTATCTTAATTATTGCATAATACAACTCACATCAATTCTAGATTGAAAATTTATAATCAAACATTTTTCTCTTAAAATCTTTCAAGGATGGAGCTAACATTTATGGATACTTTGAATGGCTTTCAAGGCATAATTTAGTTTCATCTACATTGACTAAATTATTAAAAGAGGGATTAAAATAAGTTATTAAAAGTAAGTCAAAAGAGATTATTGCTTTTATGATTTGCTAGGCTATAATCATTGCTTTATTTGTATCACAAATGAAACAATTGGCATGCATGTGAAATATATTTTCAAGGTGGTCAGTCTTACATATGTCTTACATATATACATGTACATTTATCTTAATAATAATCAAATCAATTAAAAACATTTAAGACAAAGTTACAAAGCATAATATGCACTAAGAGTGATTGCTTTATTTATTTCCCCATCCACTCTACCATGGAAATACAACTGAGGAAGTATGACAATTCCATATAAAATTTTATATCAAAAATAACCTAACCCATTTTCACGTTTTATATAAAGATTGACACAAACAATGGTAAAGTATAGAGGAATGGCTCATTTAATTTTCAAGACGCTTTTGGAAGACAACAATAATGATCCAACCTCATTAGTAGCAAACAATTGTTTTTGTGCAAATGGAAGGTTAAATTAATTATACATTTTCTTTATATTTATTTATATTCATGGTTGTGTAGAGCAAAGAGCCTACAAATTATATGAACTATTAAAAGGGATAAAATAATACACTTGGTTTATTTAAATTTATATGCATGCCACGGAGCTATATTCTAAAAATCTTTCCGATAATATTGTCCAAATAATAATCGACTTGTATTTTGGCAAGGAGAAGTGGCTAATACTCCCATCTCAACAACAAACTTTGGTGATCATCAATCATAAGCATTTGAGCATCACTATAATCACATTCTTTTTTGTGTTATGTGATGTAGATCCATAAACTTTTGGCAACTATAAGTTCGTGAATATATTTGATTCACAATATTCATTCACAATATATGTTGTGTGTGAGTTTAAGTAGCAAATTGAAAATCAATAAGAAGCATACAACAATTTACTCAACATCATTAAATTTAATTATGTCATCCACAATATGGTTATTAAATTGTTGGATTTCCTTTAAATTCTCTTTTCCTTTTATATATTTCTTTAATTTAATTGAATGCATTTTTAAAAAGTTTATTTACAACAACACCTAGCTAAATAAACATTTGCTAGTATGGATTCATTTTGTGTTAACTACTTATATAGTTGAGCTAAGCAAAACTGCAAACATTCATTATATTTTGCTTATTTTGTTTTAGCAGTCTAACTATCACATCAAGAAGTATATGCAAACTTTTGCAAAATTGGTTTAGATTACTGTTGTTCTCTTTTTGGCTCTTCTAAACTCCCACTACTCTATGCTCTCAACTTTCTTTGGGTGGTTTATAAATTGCACAATAAAAGTATGAGATTAGTAGTGTAAATTGTGTTGTTTCTCCCCGATCTTTGTCATGTGCTTGTCTCCCACATTAGTTTTAGTGTCATTTACACTGTTTGTTTTACCTATAGTTATTTTCTCAGCTCTATTAAGCATAAAGCCATTTGGTTTTGCTAGAGCTCATCTTTAAATAAGGTATATTGATTCTTTATTCTTTGCCCTTTTTCCATGTTATCTTTTTTCTTGAGCAAAATAAGAAAACAACTTCATATATCATTCACACAAACAAAGGGAATAGCATGTTGAATGAACTCAAGAAACAACCCAATAATGTGCCTCGAGGCTTTTTGCTTTCTCATGACTTACTTTGCCGAAGTATATAGGAAAAACTACCAACTACACATTGTGTTGTTGCAAAAAAACAAAATGGAATCTTCATATGTTATAAGTTATTTTTAAATTCGATTAAAGATATTGATGCCAGTTTAAAGAATCTCCAATTCATTTTGTTTTACTTTTCCAATTGTTTATTTCTTTCCTCAAATAATTCATAGTTGATAAAGATGGAGTTCTAATCAGGTTATGAGTATAAGATTTTTCTAAAAAATACTTTAATTTTATTTTTTTGATTTGTAAGTATACTCCACATGGTGTTCCTTAGGAAATGTACAAAGTGTTTGTCAAACATTATGAAAATCTAAAGGTTGTGCTTTCAAATAATTTTTTTCAACTATTATTTTGTCATGTTATTGGTATTTTTCAAAGAATGAATGATCTTGCAAATCTTACACTATCTTAATTGTTGCATAATACAACTCACATCAATTCTAGATTGAAAATTTATAATTAAACATTTTCTCTTGAAATCTTTCAAGGATAGAGCTAACATTCATGGATACTTTGAATAGCTTTCAAGGCATAATTTAGTCTCATCTACATGACTTTAAATTATTAAAAGAGGGATTAAGATAAGTTATTAAAAGTAAATCAAAAGAAATTATTACTTTTT
>JAPFRF010000069.1:0-5000 GCA_029282475.1 Phrynocephalus forsythii | reverse complement strand
CAGGGAGGACGGGACCAGCCCACTAAAAGCAGCCCGCCCGGGCGGGGTCAGCTTCCAAAAAGCACATAGTCCCATTAACTTACCTGCTATGATGGAGTGGCTCCACGGCTACCCAGACATGGCCGCAGCAGCCTACTTAAGGGACGGTTTCGAATTTGGATTTAGGATTCCGGCACAGGGTCCCCGGTTCCCTATCGGGCAAATAATTTAAAATCTATAAGGGGCATGGAAGATATTGTCCGTGCTAAGATTCAGAAGGAGAGACAGGAAGGCAGGGTCCTGGGTCCGTTCACTGATCCCCCATCTGAGCGCTTCCGGGTATCTCCGTTAGGGATCGTACCCAAGAAGGCCCCTGGGGAATACCGGCTCATCCATCATTTATCGTACCCTGATGGGGAGTCAGTGAACGACATGATCCCACCGGAGCTCTGCACTGTGAAGTATACTTCCTTTGACGCTGCAGTACGCATGGTCCGGCGTGAAGGCACGGGTGCACTGTTAGGAAAATGCGACATAAAGTCTGCTTTCCGATTATTACCTGTTCACCCGGAAGACATTGAGCTCTTGGGCTTCGCTTTTGAGGGCTTTTACTATATGGATAGGGCCATGCCCTTTGGATGTTCGATATCATGTGCAGCATTCGAATGTTTCAGCACATTCCTTGAATGGGCACTCAGGGTTAGGACACACACCACAGCTGTGGTGCACTATTTGGATGACTTCCTTTTCTGTGGCCCGGCTGGGTCACCACAATGCCAGTTTTTAATGGACCAATTCCGAGCACTAGCATGTGACTTTGGTATCCCTTTAGCGGAGGAAAAACTGAGGGCCCAGCGCCCAGCCTAACATTCCTGGGCATTGAGTTAGATACGCGGGCGCAGGCTAGTCGCCTCCCGCTGGAAAAAAATACTTGATTTACGGACAAGATTACAGCAGGTTCTAGCACGGCGAAAAGTCACACTTAGAGAACTGCAAGTACTGTGGTCATTTGAACTTTGCTTGCAAAGTGGTGGCCCCGGGCGTGCTTTTCATGCATAATTTTGTCATGCCATGACAGGCCTTACTAGGCCTCACCATAGACGAAAGGTATCTAGGGAAATGCGGGAAGACTTGAGGGTGTGGCAGATATTTCTCCAGGAATTTAATGGTGTGTCGCTCTGGAGGAGTGAGCTTCTTCTAGGTTCAGAACTCCAAGTCCACACGGATGCATCTGGAGCACACGGTTTTGGCATCTTCTTCCAGGGCCGTTGGGCAAAGGGCACATGGCCAAGCGACTGGGGCCCCCGGGGAATAACTAGGGACCTTACTTTCCTAGAACTCTTCCCAATTGTGGGAGCCCTATGGCTCTGGGCACCTTTATGGGCAAATTCGGCGGTCACTTTCTGGTGTGACAACCAGGCAGTGGTCTCCATTGTCAACACCCTGTCCTCTAAATCAATTAGGGTGATGCGGTTAGTCAGGGCGCTTACATTGCGCTGCCTCCGTTATAACATAGTTTTTCATGCACGCCACGTCGCTGGGGTCAACAACGAGATCGCTGACGCTTTGTCCCGCCAACAGATGGAGCGTGCTGACTGTTGGCCCCGGGGCGAGGGCGGAGCAGGAGGTGTTGCCGCAGGAGGTTTGGAATCTTGGAGAGCCGAGGCCATTAGAGCCGTGGGCTTGGCACTAGCGCCAAGTACTAGGCGTGCCTATGCGGCAGCCTGCAGGGACTACCAGCGCTTTTGTGCACAACTGAACCTGCAGCCATGGCCGCCCACGCCGATCAATTGATCCAATACGCGGTTCGGCTGTATCGGAATGGGTTGGCCCCACGCTCAATTCAAGGTAAGCTGTCCGCGTTGGCTTATTTCGCAAAGGCTCAAAGGTTCCCTCACCCCAATAACGATTTTGTTCTGCAGAAGATGTTAGAGGGGTGGTCCAAAGAGAGGGTGGCACCAGTGACACGCGCAGGCCCATCACACCCGGATTTTGTTAAAGTTGTATGATATTTGGCGCACTACGTGTAGCGACGAGTTTGAAGCTGCCTATTCCGGTGACTGTGTCAGTAGCCTTCTTTGGAGCTTTTAGGATTAGCGAGTTACTGGCGGCCTCTAAGCAGGATAACGCTAAGGCCTGCCTTCAACGTGACAGATGTGTCAATGACCGAGGATGGGGTGGTGTTGCAATTGCGTAAGTCCAAAACGGATCAGTGGGGCCGGGTACCCGGTGACGCGGGCGCTGCGCACAGCCACAACTATGCCCCTTGATTTTACTACAGGCCTATCTAGCTAGACGGGCACCAGTACCGGTCCCCTGTTTGTTCACGCAGATAACACCCCTTTGACCCGTTATCAATTCTGGACGGTCACGTGTCCGTGCTTTGGAGGCGGCTGGATTACCTAGCCGACAATTTGGCACGCACTCATTCCGCATTGGGGCAGCCTCCACTGCGGCGGCTATGGGATACGGGGTGACAGATATACGAGCACTGGGCCGCTGGTCCTCAGATCGCTATAGGACATATGTCCGCCCAATCCCAAAATGTTAGGCTGCCAGCGCGCTTTGCTAACTGTTTTGTGTTACAGGTTCCTTTCCACGTGACAGATTGCGAGTGGTTATTTGCGGCCACAGTTTTATTTTCTGGGCAGCGAATACGCCCGGCGTTCCGCCTTTGGTCAGCACCTTGGACTCAGTGACTTCATCAGCATTGAGTGGAAAGGATCCCGTGGTATGAGCTGGGACAGCTTCTATACGGTCGCTGTCCCGCTGCGCCCAAGAGGCGCCAATTGCCATCCTGCTCGTCCATCTGGGCGGGAACGATCTGACCAGGGCTAAGGGGAAGAGCCTAAGCTACGGATCTGTCGTGATCTCGAGGCCTTTAAGGCCCAATCCCCTTGTACCAGATTGGTCTGGTCAGAGATGTTGCCACGGCGGGTGTGGCTTGGGGCCCGGGACCCGCCTGGGGTCGAAAGGGCCAGGAAACGCTTGAACTGGGCCATCTTCAAGGCCATGCAGCGGGGTGTGGGAACAGTCATCCCACACCCGGATATCAAATTTGCTTGCCCAGAGTTGTTCAGACCTGATGGTGTACACCTGTCTGACAAGGGCATAAAAATTTTTCTCAGGGACCTGCGGATGGGCCTCCAGGCCGAGCTGGCCTGTTGTTTGGCGGGCGAGGAGCATGCTAGCAGCTCCTTCGCCGTGGCAGGTAGTGCAATAAAATCAGAACCCGAGACGTCATGTGTAAGGTTCCCATTGCAAGGAACCGGGCGGTCGTGCAAGAATTAGACTGAACAAAAAGGGCCTCATCAGGCCTGCGAATAGAGTACGACCAAATGGCAGGACAGGCACGGCCGCTGTGAGATACAGGTCCAAATATACCAACGGGGAGTGCCATGCTGTACAAAGGGCACTCCCATAGGCTAGCACATGACGTCATAAAATCAGACCAAAATTAATTGTAAATAGCAGTAAAACCTAACTTGCACTACGGGAGGCCCATCCGAATTAATAGTTCCTGCTACAGTTAAATAAAGTTATGATTAAGTTATTAATAAAGTTGTGGCCCAGTTTAAAAACCCAAATTATTGGTGTGTCGCCTTTTATTTCGGGAATGGGGGACAATGGCCTCCCACAAGGCCAGGTCCGAGTGGGGAGGCTTTGTCCCTGCCGGACTCCGTAGTCGGACCGAGGAGAGGCGCGGGGGATATCTCGCGAGAGCTGTCGCGAGGTGCCCTTATAAGGGCGCCACGCGGTGTCCCCGGCCTCTCTTCGATCCGACTGGCACCCCACCCACCCACCCTTTAGTTGTCTGGAGAATGAGATATTCTGGTCGCCTCGGGGCCGAATGGGAATTTTTGGTTGGCACCTGATTGGCCTTGGTGCCAGCGTTTTTTTCGCCCATTCCATTCTCTTTGACATTTCATTAAATAGGCATGGAGGTTATGTCTTGATGTCAGGAAGTCGTTAATATAGGTAGGAATATTCGCCACAGAGGGGCAGGTAGTGCAATAAAATCAGAACCCGAGACGTCATGTGTAAGGTTCCCATTGCAAGGAACCGGACGGTCGTGCAAGAATTAGACTGAACAAAAAGGGCCTCATCAGGCCGGCGAATAGAGTACGACCAAATGGCAGGACAGGCACGGCCGCTGTGAGATACAGGTCCAAATATACCAACGGGGAGTGCCATGCTGTACAAAGGGCACTCCCATAGGCTAGCACATGACGTCATAAAATCAGACCAAAATTAATTGTAAATAGCAGTAAAAACCTAACTTGAACTACGGGAGGCCCATCCGAATTAATAGTTCCTGCTACAGTTAAATAAAGTTATGATTAAGTTATTAATAAAGTTGTGGCCCAGTTTAAAAACCCAAATTATTGGTGTGTCGCCTCTTTATTTCGGGGAATGGGGGGACAATATATATTCTGTTAAAAACCTTTTGTATATGAATATGTTAGTTGAAGCCAAATAATTTCTCTGGACTATATATGATGCCAAAAACCATAGAATATGAAGACTATGGTAAGGAAAGCCTAGATGCACATAATATGTATGTATGTATGTATGTATGTATGTATGTATGTATGTATGTATGTATGTATGTATGTATGTATGTATGTATGTATGTGTGTGTTTGTATGTGTGTGTGTGTGTGTGTGTGTGTGTGTGTGTATGTATGTATGTATGTATATATGTATGTATATTAAATGCCTAACCTTCCATGAAGAGAAACTCCTTTTCTTCTACATATTATATTCCTTATATTGAAAGCTTAGAAAAGAGCATTATAGCATTCTACCTTATTTCAATTAAACAAATCTATATAGCAGTAAAATTATATGCATAACTTTTCATATTCTTTTTTTACAAAGCTTTTAAGCAGAATATGCATCAGAACTACTATGAAAAACACAAGTCTGTAAGGTATATTCTATTAAAAACCTTTTGTATATGAATATGTTATGTTGAAGCCAAAGAATTTCTCTGGACTATATATGATGCCAAAAACCATA
>JAPFRF010000423.1:0-14654 GCA_029282475.1 Phrynocephalus forsythii | reverse complement strand
CCTAACCCTGACCCTAACCCTAACCCCTGACCCTCACCCTAACCCTGACCCTCACCCTCACCCTCACCCTGACCCTCACCCTGACCCTCACCCTCACCCTCACCCTGACCCTCACCCTGACCCTCACCCTGACCCTCACCCTGACCCTGACCCTAGACCCTAACCCTAAACACTCACCCTGACCCTAAACCCTAACCCTGACCCTAGACCCTGACCCTGACCCTGACCCTGACCCTGACCCTAGACCCTGACCCTAAACCCTGACCCTGACCCTAACCCTAACCCTGACCCTAAACCCTGACCCTCACCCTGACCCTGACCCTGACCCTGACCCTGACCCTGACCCTGACCCTGACCCTCACCCTGACCCTCACCCTGACCCTCACCCTAACCCTAAACCCGACCCCGACCCCGACCCCGACCCCGACCCCGACCCTCACCCTCACCCTCACCCTCACCCTCACCCTCACCCTTCTGAGTTCCGGGTCCAGGACTACACCCAGATTCCGGACGGAGTCCGATGGCCTGAGGGAAATGCCCTCTAAGGTGGGAAACAGGCCTCCGTAGCTGGATGGGGAAGCCCCAAAGAACATAACCTCGGTCTTATCGGGGTTAAGTTTGAGCCTGTTGGCCCTGGTCCATTCCATGACCGCGCCCAGGCACTGATCGAGGGTCCGGACAGCCTCATCTGCAGCGGTGGAAAAGGAGACATAGAGCTGCGTGTCATCAGCATACTGGTGACAGCAGACTCCATGTCTCCTAATGACCTCAGCCAGCGGCCTAATGTAGATGTTGAACAGCATGGGAGAGAGAGACGACCCCTGTGGAACCCCGCAAGGAAGTATCCAAGGGGCCGACAACTCACCCCCATGCTGAACCTACTGGGGATGGCCTCCGAGGAAGGACCGGAACCAACTGTGAACAGTGCCCCCGATCCCAACCTCAGAGAGCCGATCCAGCAGGATACCGTGGTCGACGGTATCAAAGGCCGTTGACAGATCCAGGAGGACCAACAGGGAGGAGCACCCCCTGTCGGCCCCCCGGAGGAGGTCATCTTGCAGAGCGACCAAGACTGTCTCAGTCCCCCGACCCAGCCTGAACCCAGACTGGAATGGATCCAGGATGTGTTCGCCCTCCAGATGTGATTGAAGCCGGATCACGGCCACCCTCTCGATCACCTTGCCCATAAAGGGAACTTAGCAATCAGGCGGTAGTTGGTTAGGTCGCCCGGTGCTAAGCTGGGTTTCTTCAGAATGGGCTTTACCACAGTCTCCTTCAGGCAAGAGGGAAAGATCCCTTCCCTAAAGGAGGCTGTGGCGATGATAGACGCCCATTCGAACATGTTCCCACCAACTGCTTTCATAAGCCATGATGGGCAAGGGTTGAAGGGGGTGGACGCGGGCCGGCAGTGGGCAATAGCCCTGGAGGCCTCAAGTGAAGTAACAGGCCCAAACTCCACCATGCGAGGAGACCGAGGGGGTGCAGCAACAGGGGATGCCGAGGGTGGGCTATGGCAACAGGGATCAAAACCGGTGCGGATGGCCTCTATTTTTGATCGAAAAAAGGCTGCAAAATTCTCACTACTGAAATCAGTAGGAAGAGGCCTAGACAGCCCAGGATTAGTGAGGTCGCGAACCACACGGAACAATTCCGCTTGGCGGTTCGAGGCCTCACTAATTCTCAGGGTGTGATAAGATCTTCTAGCCACCCTGATCGCATGTACATAGCGCCTGGACTGTGCGATGACTGCAGCCTTCTTAATTGCCGACCGGTTCTTCCTCCATCTGCGCTCCAGCCTCTTCCATTCTTGCTTCATTGCTCGTAGCTCTGCCGTGAACCACGGTGAGGAACGAGCTCTGCAGCGGATGAGGCGCCTAGGGGCGATCTGGTCGACAGCCCGGGATGTTTCCTCAATCCATTGGTCCACCATGGTGTCTACCTGGTCGTCAGCCAGTCCGCCAGGAGGCTCCCCGAGGACTTCCCGAAACCGATCAGGGTCAAGGAGTCTTCGGGGGCGGGCCCATACAGACGGCCGAAAGTCCCCGTGGGGTGGGGCGGCAATTGATACAGAGAAAGACAGCAGGTGGTGGTCTGACCATGACACAGGGGTGGGAACAATGTCCCGCACCCTCAGACACGAGTCCTCAGACACGGAGGAAAATACCAGATCCAGGGTGTGTCCGGATCTGTGGGTTGGGCATAAAACATGCTGGGACAGATTCATGGAGGTCATGGACTGCATGAATTCCAGAGCAGCACCAGACAGGTCACCGCCAGCATGCACGTTGAGATCCCCCACCACCAGAAGGCGGGGGGTTCGCAACAGCACTACGGCGATGAACTCAGTGAGCTCTGGTAGGGATTGTGCTGGGTTGCGGGGAGCACGGTAACCGAGCACAATGCCAAATCTGTCCCGCTGCCCAACCAACAGATGGACACATTCCAACCCTGGAATCACCAACGTTGAGGCCCTGCTGATATGAATAGTGTCCCTGTACACAATGGCCACCCCACCCCCCTTACGACCCTCCGATCTTCCCGCCCCCTGTACCAGAAACCCAGGGGGCACAGCTGGGAGAGGGAGCCCCCCCTCTGCACCCACCCAGGTCTCGGTAATGCATGCCAGATCGGCCCTCCCATCAGCGATGGTGTCATGAATGATGGGGATCTTATTATGGACCGATCTGGCATTCATCAGGAGGCAGGAAAGGTCAGAGGCGCTGGCGGAGTGGCTCTGAGACACATGACAGTGAGCTGAGGGGTCAGAACGGGGGACAGGCAAAAGATGCCTGGCCCTAGTTCTTCTCAACCGACTAATGCCCCCAGCCCCTAGCGTACCGACCACGGCCCGACACGACAGGTATGGCAGTCCCTGCCTGCATGGTGACAGGTGGCAGGAAAGAAAGAAAAAACCTAAGCAAGCAATAATCAACAGAACAACACTAAAATACAGCTATAAAAATACACAATCTCCTTGACCAGACTTCCTGTCCCCTTGGGAGGAGGCCTGGAGGGCTTGTACTGTGTGTTGGGCTCACGAGACAGATTGAGGATTCTGCTGGTGTACCGCCCACCCTGCTGCGTACCAACAGTCTCCCTGCCTGAGCTGATGGAGGTTGTCTCGGACCTGGTGTTGCGGACCCCCAGGCTGTTGGTACTGGGGGACCTCAACATCCATGCTGAGGCAGCCTTGAATGGGGCAGCTTAGGACTTCATGGCCACCATGGGGCTGTCTCAATATGTCAACGGCCCAACGCATGAGAAGGGCCTTACTTTAGACCTGGTCTTCTCAACGGGATTGGAGGATGGTGGTCTGGATGTGGAGGGGTTGGTTCTAGTTCCATTGTCATGGTCAGACCACTTTCTGGTCAAGTTTAGGCTATTAGCTTCTTCTACCCTCTGCAAGGGTGGGGGATCTATTCAGATGATCCGCCCTCGGAGACTAATGGATCCAGATGGTTTCCTGAAAGCTCTGGGGGATTATCCATCTGATATGGTCGGCTCTCCTGTCGAAGCTCAGGTCACCCTGTGGAATAGGGAAATGTCCCGGGCGGTTGACACGATTGCACCTAAGCGCCCTTTCCCCTTATGCAGAGCCCAGACAGCTCCTTGGTATACATCTGAGCTGCGGGCAATGAAGCAGGAGGGGAGACAGCTGGAGTGCAAGTAGAGAAAATATCACTGTGAGTCCGATCGAACACGGCTTAGAGCCCATTATCGGGCCTATTCCGTGGCGATACGGTTTGCGAAAAGGCAATATTTCACAAACCGTATTGCTTCTTCAGAGTGCCGTCCAGCAGAGCTGTTTCGGGTGGTCCGGGACCTTCTTCAACCGAGAAATACGATGGAGCTTCTGGATCACTCAGCAGTCCGCTCTGATGAGTTTGCTGTCCACTTTGATGAAAAAATCGCTCAGATTCGCAGGGAATTGGACTCCACTATTGGTGCAGAATCAAGGGATGTGTCCAGTGTGCCGTGCTTAGGTCCAGTATTATTGGATGAGTTTAAATTATTGAGACCCGAGGATGTGGACAGGGTGCTTGGATCTGTCCGTGCTACCACTACGCCACTCGACCCTTGCCCTTCTTGGCTAATTGAAAGATCTGCCAGGGGAGTTCGCACCTGGGTCCAGGAAGCTGTAAACACCTCATTAAGAGAGGGAGTGGTCCCTGCTGCCTTAAAAGAGGCAGTAATTAGACCACTCCTTAAAAAACCTAACCTGGACCCAGGGCTGGTGGTTAACTACCGTCCAGTAGCAAACCTCCCTTATTTGGGCAAGGTGTTGGAGCGGGTGGTGGCCGGGCAACTCCAGGCACTGCTGGATGAAACGGATTTTCTGGATCCATTTCAATCTGGTTTCAGGCCAGGTTTTGGTACAGAGACTGCCTTGGTCGCCCTGTATGATGACCTCTGCCGGGAGAGAGACAGGGGGAGTGCAACCCTGTTGATACTCCTGGACCTCTCAGCGGCTTTCAACACCATCGACCATGGGGTCCTTCTGGATAGGCTGGCCAGGTTGGGAGTCGGAGGCACTGCTTTGCAGTGGTTCCATTCCTTCCTGGCTGACCGTGTCCAGAAGGTGGTGCTGGGGGACAGTTGCTCTGCACCGTGGCATTTATGTCATGGGGTTCCTCAGGGCTCTATACGGTCTCCCATGCTGTTCAACATTTACATGGAACCACTGTGAGAGGTCATCAGGAGGTTTGGGCTGAGGACTCAGCAATATGCTGATGATACTCAGCTCTACCTCTCGTTTTCCACCAATCCAGGTGAGGCGGTTTCTGTGCTGAACTCGTGTCTGGGCCAGATAATGGACTGGATGAGGGTTAATAAATTGAAACTCAATCCAGACAAGACGGAAGTGCTGTTAGTGGGTGCTTCGGCGGACAGGGTAGAGGGCCATCTTCCTGTCCTGGATGGGGTTGCACTCTCCCTAAGGGACATGGTCCACAGCTTGGGGGTGCTCCTGGACCCCGGTCTAACTCTGGAAGCCCAGGTGGACTCGGTGGCCAGGGGTGCCTTTCTCCAGCTGCGGAAAATATATCAGCTACGCCCCTACCTGGATGAACGGAGCCTCATAACAGTTACGCATGCACTGGTAACATCCCGTATTGATTACTGCAATGCACTCTACATGGGGCTGCCTTTGAAGACGGTTCGGCAATTGCAACTGGTTCAGAATCGTGCGGCGCGGCTAGTAAGTGGTGGAGCCACTAGGGATCACATCACGCGGATTCTACGTAGCCTACATTGGTTACCAGTTGCTGCCCGAGCCCAATTCAAAGTGCTTGTTTTGACATATAAAGCCCTAAATGGCTTAGGACCTGGATACCTGAAGGACCGCCTCCTTCCATATGAACCTACCTGGCAATTAAGATCAAGCCAGGGGGCCCTCCTGAAAGAGCCATCCCTCAAGGAGGTAAGAGGGATGGCTTGCAGACACAGGGTCTTCTCGGCAGCTGCCCCCAAGCTATGGAATGCCCTCCCAAGTGAGATCCGCCTGGCGCCAACACTGATGACATTTCGGCGCCAGGTAAAAACCTTCCTGTTCCAGAAGTTTTTTAATTGATACAATTTAGATTGTGGGTCTTCTGATGGCAATTTTAGTGTGATGTTTTAGTATAAGGTTTTTATTGTTGTTTTAATTATTTATTGTTGTTTGATGTTTTTAACTGTTTTAATTCCTTGATTGTAAGCCGCCCAGAGACCTTTGGGTAGTGGGCGGCATATAAGTTGTAAAAATAAAATAAATAAATAAATAAACCATAATCTTCAGAATCCAGTATTCACCTCTTATCATTGCAGAAGCTGAGATACAGGGCAAGAACTGCATCCACTATTCTCTGGACCACTTTGAAAAAATGTGATCTTAGGTTTATTTAATTCCTCCAAATTGAACTGGAGCTTGTGGTCCTGTTTACATTTTCCATGAGTGCTGCCCAATTCCAGGTACAGTACTATTGAGGATTTTTTCCACATTACCTCGTGTGTGTGACGCTATGGATCAAGGCATCCGTGCACACCGTTGAAAAAAGACCGATTCACCTTGGCTTACACGCAAAGACTTAGCAAGAGATGGGATTCTGGGCAAGGCCGTGGCTGAGCCAGAATTAATGCTGAAGCCACTTGGAAGAGCCGGGAGAACCAGCATCACCACATGTGGATGCAATCTGGCCAATCGTGGCAGGGATATCCCAGATTTGAGGGGCCAGCAAAAGAAAGTGTGCTGCTTATATACCGCCCCCATAGCACTTAAAACACTCTCTGGGTGGTTCACAAGTAATTATGGAGGCTACACATGGCTCCCCCAGCAAGCGTTTACTGATCTTGGAAGGATGGAAGGCTGAGTGAACCTTGAGCCGGCTACAGTACAGCAGTTTGTACAGCAGTTTAACCATTGTACCACAAGGCTCCTTGCGGGGGAGCGGAGAAGCGTTCCTCCCCCATTCCCTCGGTTTGTCATGAGGGATGACCGGGCCTACCAGGATTGGTGTCCAAACCTGACTTTGTTCTTGGCTGGTTTTGCCGGTTCCTCATCTTTTCCACTTCTTTACTCTTCCACAAAGTCTGTGCATGTTGGATTTAGTCCTCCCTCCACATAAGTGAGCTGCCTAGTTGCCCAGAGCACATCCAATCTCACCTGATCTTGGAAGCTGAGCAGGGTCGGCCCTGGCTAGTACTTGGATGGGAAACCACCAGGGAATACCAGGCGCTGTAGGCGCTCACGATGGATGATGCAGTGGAAGTTCCAAAATTCAGGAAAGGCGTCATCACCTTTACAAAGACCCACAAGTCCATTTACTGAGCCAGTCATCGACGGTGCTCCATCCGTGACTATTGCGGTGAGTTTTTCAAAAGACATATTCGCTTTTTTAAAAACGGCAGTCATTGCCTCTTTTATGTCAGTACCACGAGTTCTGTCTTTTAATGCGACAATGTCGAGAAGCTCTTCTTTAATCACGCAGTCCTCAGAAACCATTCGCGCAAATATTGCCAACTGTGGCTTGTCTTGTATGTCGCATGACTCGTCTAATGCAACACTAAAATAAGCACATGCGTTCAAGTCTGCATGTAGATCTGACTCAATCACATTATTTATGTCTGCTATTCTGGTTTCAACTGTGTGCCATGACAGCTGGAGATCATTGATGGAATCTTTGAGTTTTTTTATTGTCTGAAGCCAAGGTTTCAATTACATCCGCAAAACACTGTTTTAGAAACTCCCCCTCATTGTATGGTTTTTTAGCACGGGCAATGTTCCACGCCACTTTATAGGATGCAAGGGTCACAGTTTCTCCATGCTTGGTTAATTGCTGAAACATTTGAGACTGTCTTTTTACCTGGCTTTTCAAGGTGCTCAATTTTTGCTTGCGTAGTTCAGTACCTTTGGGTAATTCCTTGTCAATATTAGCATGGAGAGTTCTAAAATGACGCTGAAGATTTGAAGCCTTGAAATGTGATATCATAGTATTGCATATTAAACACAGCGCTTTCCCATTGCGTTCAATAAAGAAGAAAGCATCTTCCCATTCTTCCAAAAATGTCCTGTGTTCATCTTCATATTTTCGTTTAGCTTTGCATTTTGCCATTTTGAGTGAGGGTAAAAATCCTGCAGTGATGGTGAGGGTATGCTGCGTCCTCCACACTAAGAACTAACGGCAAGATGTGACACAACATGTGACACATGGGTCCCCCCGCTCTCTGGCCCATGCAGTTGTTTCCGGGGGATGGGAGACATGATGACGCAGCCTGGGGGCGGGACTACGCGCTCGGAGATCTCTCCTCAGAGGTCCCTCCTCAGAAGCAGCATAACAAAATCCAAACTTGGCAAAGAGCCACAGTAAATGCAAATAATGATAAGAGGCAAAGAGCCGCATTCATTTTGGCCAGGAGCCGCATGCGACTCGAGAGCCTCGTGTTCGCCACCCCTGCTCTAACTGTTAGAGCAGTACAGCAATGGAACCAATGAACTCAGGAGGTGATGTGCCCTCTGCTGGAGAAAACTGGAAAAACATCTTGTTGATCTGCTTTGATTTGGATTCCTGCATGGAGCCGTGTGGGGGTGGGGGTGGGGGTGGGTGGGGGTGGACTCCATGGCCTTATAGAATCATTCTACGATTCTCTGAGTCTTCCCCCGCCTCTGCAAAGAAGGACAATGCTGTTCATGCAAGCCACTTGTGCACTTCCAGGTGTTGTTAGGATCAACCCCAGCCAGCACTGCCAACGTAGATGATGGGATCTGCAGTCCATCCTCTGAAATGACACGTTGCCCATTCTTGATGGAAGCAAATGGTATTTTAATATAGATTTTTGTGTCAGTGCAAGGCTTCACAAACATATTTACACAGAACTCGGTTTTCTATGGCCACGTGTCTGGAACAGTCTGGATAACAGTGCCACCCCATGAGAGGTTTGGCAAAAGACAGGGCTCTGGGAGATGGCTGCAGGCCACGAGCGGTAGCCAGGGAGAGATCCTGGCTGTGATTGCCAGCCGCATACCGACAGCTGCAAAAGACAGGTGAAGCAGGCCCATTCGGCTTGTCAGCGAGCAGCTGATGTTCCTGGTGGGAAGCCAGCAGGTCAGATTTTACACACAGGAGTGGCCCAGCCTCTTCCCGGGATTGGTGTGTGCCGTCGCTGGTCAACGGACAGGCGGAGAGGATGCCTTGATCCCCCTTCCATCTGAGAGTGTGGCTACACATTATTGTTCCAGCAAACAGATTATTCCCCGACAGCTGAAACAGCTTGACGTTGGGTATGAAGGAGGGGGGTGGGCTTTTTGGGAGGGGGGCTGGAGGGAGGGGAGGCCCCTTAATCTTGATGAGAGAGTCAGCACCCAAAAGAGGGGAGTATATTATCATGACAAGCCTGTTTGAGATGACTTGAGGTTCTGCGTTGCAAACTCTGCAGGGTGTGACATCGGATCAGAACCAGTATCGTTTGGGTCAGAGCTCAGCTGGCGTCATTGATCAGAAACCAGAAATCTCCCACCCACCACCCACCCCTCCCAAAATCCTACTGAAAGGGCTGCTCCAGTTTACCCATTCATCAAAGGAACAGCAGATGGTGTCAGCATTTGTGAATTAAGCAGCCTCTTAAGCAGAGCCGGGCATTAAAAGTGGAATATTTCCCGGACTGTCAAGCTTGCAATAAAATTTGTCACCTTCTTTGCCCTGTAGCTGTTAGCAGAGTTGTTTTGTTTTATGGCAAAATCCCTGAAGTCGGGAGAGGAAGCGTATTGCTACAAAAGACCAGTAATTACATGCATTAAAGCTAGCTATTGAGAGACACAAAACAGGTAAAGGCAATGTTTTCTGTTTGGAAATTAGATTCGGGGAGATCCAGTCCTTAGACTGTGTAGTGCCATTTTAATGCAAGGCTTTAAAGGGGGATTATGTGAATTCAATGAAGGAAGGCCTGTCAGTGGTTATTAAGCATAAGTCCTTCTCATCCCCTTTACACAGAAGCCCGTGAGCTGCTTGTACCCCAATCCTTCCTGCTCACACACACTTATTCCATTAAATGTCAATGCCATGCCGGTGCCAAAAAAGAAAAAGGAAAAGGAAAAAAAAGAGGCAAATGTGGCCAAAACGTCCAGGAGCTTAGGTCTCCCTGGCTGTGGAACCAGAGGTTGGAAGTTCGATTCTCCACAGTGCGTCCTCACTGTGAAAGACTGCGCAGCAAAAGATCATGGTGTTAAAATTCTTATTGATGTTGATAAGAATTAATAGAATTAATAAATATGAGAATAAAGCTGAAAACTATTATAAAGTGTTAAACCCAACTGTGGGTATTAGGTCATGCTGGCATAAACACAAAAGAAGATGCCAGCCTGTAGAGTGTAACAAATACTTGTGGTTAACCGAGATAAGAGCCAACGGGGAAGCGAAGACAACGCAGACATGTGGGCACCATCTTATGGCACCAAAAAGCGCCATTTTGTTGGCAGCAGGCAATGGGAACTAAAGCCATTTCTAAGAATTATGATAACTTACCAGGTATGATTACGTATGACATACGCACGAAATACGTAAACTGCGACTACAGAAAAGTATAAAAGACCACGGAAACCATCACTCGGAGTCCAGGACAGCAAGGCCTCTGGCCATGCTGCTCCTAGGATCTCTTAAACTAACCTGTTTTCTGTACTGTATTGTTCTGTGTTATAACTCTATCTGCCTTTAATAAACCTTTTGCTATATAACTAACTCAGCGTGGCAATTTTGATGAACCACCAATGGTACATTTATAATTTATAATGGTGCATTGGCAACTTACAAAGAAAACAATCCATACCAATTTTTTAGATAAATTTTATTCTTATCAATGTGCACTTTTTAATGCCTCAAATGAGGTGTGATGCCAGAAAATTCACACCAATTAGATTTGTACCCCTTTTTCTGCCACTTCCTGTAGTTCTGCCTTGGTAATCATTTATGCTACTGAATTGGTGGCATACCGGCATGCGGCACAATTTTTACTGGCTTTCCGCCTGCAATTACAATAGATGTTAAGAAGCAAAACTGCTAACTGGCTGCAACGCAGGTATTCTCCACAAGGGGAAAAATAGGGAAAAGATGCGCAGTAAGCAAGTCAGGACAGGCGCAGAGATGTGAAATACTCCCCTGTCGTCGGGGTGCTAACTGCGCATCAAATGTCACATGACCACCCCAAAACATAGTATGCATCAATTTAAGATGCACAGTATAACGGTAGTGAGACTGGGGCCCTTGACAGGGGATGGCCTCCGGGATTCAGCTCTGCAGTTTACAGGTTACTACAGTGGTCCCCCGCCCTTTCGCGGACATCGGATCAGAACCAGTATCGTTTGGGTCGGAGCTCAGCTGGCGTCATTGATCAGAAACCAGAAATCTCCCACCCACCACCCACCCCTCCCAAAATCCTACTGAAAGGGCTGCTCCAGTTTACCCGCTATATAGCAGAACTGCAGTACCCCGAAAGGGCTTGAGGGAAGGGAGCCATCGCACGCAGCTCGCCTGCTCTTGTCCCCCCAGCCGGGAGCCCTTTCCAAAGATCACTCCCCGTGCACCCGCCCTCCCCTGGGATAGCGGGCACATGGGGAGCGATCTTTAAAGGGCTCTCGGCAGTGGAGAAAAGCCTGTGGATCCACCAAGGCTGCCTGGGCACGCCACTGCGAGAAGTCTCCCTACAGCACACTTGGGCGGCAGCGGCGGCGGATCCGATCCCCCAAGGCCGCCGGGGTGTGCTGCTGCGAGACGCCTCCCTGTGGCGCGCTCAGGTGGCGGCGGTGGATCCGATTCCCCAAGGCCGCCCGGGCACGCCACTGCGAGAAGTCTCCCTGCGGTGTGCTCAGGCAGCCCCCTCCGTGACTGGGAAGGATTTTAAAATGGGTGCGCCACTTCCCCCTCCCCCGCTGCGGGGGCTCCGGAGAAATGGCATGCCCATTTTAAAATCCCTTCCGGTCCCGGGCGATCTCCACTGAAATGCATTGGCTCAGTGCATTTCAATGAAGAATGCATTGAGCCAATGCATTCCAATGGGGAAAATTTCTCAATTGAAATGCATTGAGCCAATGCATTTCAATGGAGATTGCTGAGGAGCGCTGGCCCCAAGCCAGTGCCAATCAGCTGATTGGCACTGGCTGGGAGCGGAATAGCCCTGCAGCAAATGCGGTGGATCAGATCATCCACTGCCCTTGCACGGGCTGCTGAAAGGCTTTTACAAAAGTCTTCCAGCAGCCTGGGCAGCAGTGGTGGTGCGCCCCCCCCCCGACCTGCATCCACATTAAAATGGAGTTGGAGGGAGCAGCTGTAGTTACCTGCAGTACTTGTGCCATGTTTGTCATCTTGACAGAGCGTGTGCAGAACTACACCTACTGCAAGTGCAAGCTGGTTGCGCTATTGGAAGAGAGGGTCCAGCAGCTAGAGGCTCGCATATCAGACCAGCAACATATTAAGGAGCTTGAGCGGTTCTTGGACAGAGCGGAACAGACTATCCAGGTCCAAGAAGAGACAGAGCACACTTCTGAGGATGAAGTCACTTCCCCAACTCAGGAGGTAGATGGGTGGAGGAATGTGACTCAAAGGAGTAGAAGGCCAAGGGGTCGCTCAGAGAGTCTCATATTGCACAATCAGTTTGAGGCTCTTTCCCTCAGCACACCTCATGGGGCACACACCGAGGAACAATTAGTTGGGGATCTCTCCCTCATCACAATTGATGAGATACAAGATCAGGTACATGTAGATGAGCAGGCTGCAGGAGAGAAGCTTCTTGTACTAGGGGATTCTATCATTAGAAATACAGAGGGATGGATTTGTGACGAGCATGATAACCGTATGGTCACTTGCCTGCCAGGTGCAAAGGTTGCAGACATCACGAGAAATCTAGATAGCTTGTTAGAGAGAACCGGGAAGGAGCCAGTGGTCATGGTACACGTTGGTACCAATGATGTCGGGAAGGCCAAGCGGTCAGTCTTGGAAGCCAAATTCAGGTTGTTAGGTAGAAGATTGAAGTCCCGGGCTTCCAAGGTAGCATTTTCAGAAGTGCTACCTGTTCCTCATGCAGGACCTGCAAGGCAGGCAGAACTCAGAAGCCTCAATGCGTGGATGAGGCGATGGTGTTGAGAGGAGGGCTTTAGATTTGTCAGGAACTGGAGAACATTTTGGAACAAGCCAAACCTTTCCAGGAGGGATGGGTTGCACTTGAATCATGATGGGACCAGATTGCTGGCACTCAACCTCAAAAAGGCAGCAGAGCAGCTTTTAAACTGGTAACTGGGGGAAAGCTGACAGGAGCTGAGTGGCATCCGGTTCGGAACACCTCATCCTCGGGGAATGAGGTTGGAGAGGGTAGAGAATCACATAGAGAAGACATAGCAGGTATTAGCACTGGGAGAATAACGGAATGTGACAGTTTGTCTACTGAAAATAAAAGCTGTCGGGGAAAAAGAACAAGGCAGCAGCTGTTTTTGCGGGACCCACTGTACAGGTGCTTCTACGCCAATGCTCGAAGCCTCCGAGCAAAGATGGGAGAACTTGAACATTTGGCAGCTAGGGATAACATAGATATAATAGCCATAACAGAAACAGAATGAGGAGAACCACTGGGATACAGCAATCCCAGGCTATAAACTCTATAGAAGGGATAGAGAGGGGCGGGTTGGAGGAGGAGTGGCCATCTATGTCAAAGAAGGGGTAAAATCCAGCAGAATGGAGATGGACAGAGGGTCTGACTCCACCATAGAATCACTTTGGGTTAAACTACCAGGTCCAAGGAGTGATGTGATAGTTGGAGTATTCTATCGTCCACCAGATCAAAAACTTGAGGGGGACCTTGAAATGAGGAGAGAAATCATGGAGGTGGCTAAGAGGGATAGGATAGTAATCATGGGGGACTTTAATTATCCCCACATTGACTGGGCCAATGCGAGCTCCGGGCAAGAAAGAGAAACTGGGTTTCTCGACTTGCTGAATGACTGTGCCTTAGAGCAACTTGTCATGGAGCCCACCCGAGAACAGGCAACTCTGGATCTAATACTGTGCGATACTCAGGACCTGGTCAGGGATGTGAATGTCACTGAGCCACTGGGGAACAGTGACCATGCTGCAATTTCCTTTGCCATGCATGTCGGAGGAAGAGTGTCAACCAAATCAGACATAAAAACCCTTCATTTTCGAAGGGCAAACTTCCCTCAGATGAGGAAACTAGTTAGAGAGAAACTGAAGGGGAGGGTTAGAAGAATCCAATCTCTTCAGAGTGCATGGAGCCTGTTTAAAACAACAATAATAGAGGCCCAGCACAAGTGCATACCACAAAGAAAGAAGAGCTCATTTAAGTCCAAGAGGACAGCGGCATGGTTAACGAGTGGAGTTAGAGAGGCTCTAAAGCACAAGGAGAGGTCCTTCTGTAAATGGAAATCCTCCCCAAATGAGGAAAATAAAAAGGAACACAAACTCTGGCAAAAGAAATGTAAGAAGATGATAAGGGAGGCAAAGAAAGATTTTGAGGAACGCATGGCTAGCAATATAAAGGGTAATAATAAAAGCTTCTTTAAATATGTTAGAAGTAGAAAACCTGCCAGAGAACCAGTTGGCCCTCTGGATGGTGAGGGAGAAAAAGGGGAGGTTAAGGAGGACTTGGACATTGCAGAGAAATTGAATGAGTTCTTTGCGTCTGTCTTCACGACAGAGGACCTTGAGCGGATTCCGCTGCCTGAGCCGCTCCTCTTGACTAAAGAATTAAATCAAATACAGGTTAAAAGAGAGGAGGTTTTAGGACTAATTGATATATTGAGGATTAACAAGTCACCGGGCCCAGATGGCATCCACCCAAGGGTTATTAGGGAACTGAGAAACGAAATTGCAGATCTCTTAACGGTTACATGCAACTTGTCTCTTAAAACGGCCACAGTGCCGGAGGACTGGAGGATAGCAGACGTCACACCAATTTTTAAAAAAGGAAGGAGGGGGGACACGGGAAACTACAGGCCAGTTAGCCTTACATCTGTCCCAGGGAAGATGGTGGAAAGCCTCATCCAAGAGAAAATCTTAAAACACATAAAAGAACAAACCTTGCTGAGAGAAAATCAGCATGGCTTCTGTAAGGGTAAATCTTGTCTGACAAACCTCTTAGAATTTTTTTGAAAAGGTCAACAGGCACATGGATTTGGGTGA